>JALIZH010019968.1:0-41096 GCA_030522465.1 Rhipicephalus appendiculatus
CTTTTTAGTAAAATGTACTGCTTACTCCGTCAAATCTGCTTTTTTTTTCATTTTGTTTATCAGCAGTGAAGGTGTCCTGCATTCCATATATATTTCAGCAACATCTAAGCAAATATATGAGTGGTTGTTGTTTGTTTCGTATCAGTACAACGGTTAATAAGTAGATCATTGCATTATTATTTCATATCTAGATGTCTTGCGATTCTTTATTGTTTTTGCCATGCATTGAAATTTCTTTAAACTTCGTGACCCTGTCTCATCAAAGGCTCCTCTGCGCTTAGGTCAGTATTGCACCTAAGGAAAGTCATGTTCTTTATATGTGTAATCGCCAAAGGGCTTTCACATTTCAGTGTGTTCGATTTTTTTAACTTCTAAATTCTGAACTTTGCAATGAGCTTTCGCGCTGTTTAGTCATGGACACATTGTGCATTCTTCCCTTCTGTTCTTCTGAACTTGTATCGTGTTCATTGTGTACAAATCTTTTGTTTCCGGAAATGGACCAATAAAACGAGGTCAAAATACGTTATGGGTGGAATTCGTCCTTTATGCCCTGGCACATACTTGCTGCGTGCATTCAAACGCACTGCGCACCGCTATAAAGCACAGCGCACGCGCGCACGCAAGAAAAAAAAATAAATAAGGCGCGCCGCGCACATGGCATACAAAAAAAAAAAAAACGGCGCGCGGCACGAGAGGAGAAAAAGCGAGTGGCAAAAAAAAAAAAAAAGAAAGAAAAAGCGGCTCGCGCATGAGAGCAGGAAAAGCATCCCCGCTCTCACCCCCCAAAAAAGAAAAAAAAAACCAACAAAAAAGGCGCGCGGAGTAGGAGAAGGGGCGAGAAGCGAGCGGCTGTTGTTACTGTTGCCCTGACGACGCCAACAGCGTAGTCACTACGTAACCGCTACGTAATCGCCGCCATTAGCGAGCCGCCACTCGCAAGGGGCGTAACTCTACGGGTTTCTTGGCGCTCTCGGCGCTACCGCGGCGGAGCGTTTGAATTCTATGTCCCCATGGGAGGTATACAGAGAAACCGACCCCTGCTCACGCAGCGAACACTCTTCGTTACTGCTCGGCCGCATGAACACCGCAGAAGCCAAGGCAGCAGCGCGGCGGGCTCGCCGCCAAGACCCTGCGGTGACAGCCCGGGAGGCCGAAGCGAAGAGGGCTCGCCGTCAAGCAAAGCCCGAGCTCAGAACTGAAAGACGTCCAAAGAGGCTGATATCGCGGTAATCCTCGATAACAACACAGAGAAGTGAATACATGTTCGCAGTAACAGCAGTGCCTCATCACAATAATAGCCTCCCCCCCCCCCCCCCACCAAAAAAATTTACACCATCATCCCAAAGGGAACCCTGATGGGATGCGAAGCAGCAGCGTTGCGCATGGGAGCGGCGGAGAGGCTGAAGCGAGAGGGAGGTGACACGTACAGACATGTTTCAACGCGTACGTTAGGCGCGCGTCAGGCGGCAGCTGCGGGCGCTGCGGCGAGCGCGCGGCAGGCGAGGGAGAGAGTGACGTCAGCGCGCGCTGCGAGGGGAGCGTGACGTCAACGCGCAGCTGCGGCGTGACCTACTTGGCACCGCTCCAACACCTGCGGCGAGGGGAGCGCGTTGCGGCGCGTTCGTACGGACGCACGGACGGAGGGACAGCGTTACATAGCCTAGTCAAAGAGCTGCTTAGCATCTAAAAAGAAAAAAAAGAAACACCCTGATCAATCCAGACCAAACCTATGTATTCGCAGAGTGGGAACTTGCGCCAGTTTTCTGATCGATTTATCCCGTACATTACGATAAGAGCAACCAGCCTGTAAAAATGCAGCATGTAAGCGTGTGGCGTCCGTGGTGGCGACAGATATTGAATAGAAACTTTGTGTAAAAATGTACTCCCCCCCCCCCCTTTTTTTTCTGTAATGCGTGCAAAAGCGATGCAGGTACCAAATAAATAATAGTGCAGGTAACGGACAATCTTGCATCAGCCCCTGGCTAATATCATAGTCCCTCAATACTTTTGGGGACTATGCTAAAAGGGACTCTCCTAATATCAACCTTCTCTTTGCTATAGCTTCCCATTCTACGCATACTGCATTTTCACTGTATACATCCCTCAAAAGCTGTGTACAGTAATTACCTATGCCCACTTCTTTCAAGATGCCTCATGAGACTTCCTGGTTAACCATACCATAAACCCAAATGATGTTAGAAAAGCCACGTATGTGGGTCTGTTTTCTATTTGAAAGATATCTGTACACCACGTAAGAAAAAAATAGGTAATCGCTAAACCTCTTACCGATTCGAAGGTCGTTCTACAGTTCACTTAATATATCGTTATGTTCTGCCCATACTTCCATTTTTAAGTGAAGATCATAAACACATCAATTTCAGCGGTGTCGTCATAGGAGAAAACGCCGGCACCGGATGACCATACAGAAATCAGGACCTCGAAAATGCGCCGGTTGGGGGCGCGTTTGCGTGCGCCGCTTTTCAATAATTGATGCCCACTCAATATTGGGCCTGTTGGCAATCAGCCGTTTCCGATAAGGCAATGGGATCTTTTATCGAGGTTATCGAGCCGACTTGTGATTTCACGTTCTCGCATTTTTTAGCTGCCTGGAAGCATTTGCCGTATAGTTGTTGCCAGTAGAAACTGAAGTGTTTCGCTGCTAATCACGAGTATGACGGTCCAAATTCCCGACACGGAGGAAGGAAACAGTTAGGAGGGAGCATTGCTCAATGGGATAAAAAAGAAAGAAAAAAGAAACGTGGTTGATCCCTCCGTCATAGGAATCGGTATAACACGAAAGTGAAACGTCTCCTTACAGAAGTAGTTGAATGTTTACTGTACATTGATATAAGATAGCTTGCATAACGTTTATTACTGTTTGACAGTTATAGCCCCGTTTAACGTGCATGCATGCACGCTGACGCTTGGTGGCACATCTGTATCCCGACGACTAACGTTCATAATCAATGATTAAACAGACCCTTGTGGTCGTAGATGCTTGTGGTAGCTGTGCGGTGAGAGCGGAATTAGAGAAAACGGTGTGACAGCCAGAAGAGCGTTACTGAGTGGACGCCAAACTTGGGCTAAGGTGGCTACGGTCGCCTACTCGCGGCATGTTAACAACGCTGCCCGACCAGAGGGAAACCCAACGCGCGTCGAGTCTTCGCCGTCTGCCGGCTACGGTTTATCGCGGGGCAAGCTTAAGTTGGGAACGCGGAGCTACGACTACGCAACGCGCTCGCGCGTTGCAGAGCAATTTTTGGTGTGGACGGATGCTCTGATCGAGGCCGATGCTAGGGGTAAGGTCGCCACCTGGCAGTGTGTTAATGCGTTGCCAAAATTGCACTTTTTCTATTCAAAACGCGCCGAATAGGATGGACGCGTAGAAACGACGCTTTGAAGGAACTAATCGTGCATCTCACGGTTATAACGCCTTACTCCACTTGAGCAAGAGCACTGTGAGAGGACAGTGGTAGATATAAAAGGCTTTTTTTTAGCGCCTGGAGAGTATGTGACAGTGGCGCAGTGGATAGCGTGCCCGGAATCTGTTGTCGCGGACCAAGAGGTCGTAGGTTCGACTCCCGCTGACGCAACTTTTTTCTTTGTCTTCTGATCATGCGTATTTTTGGACATCATTTCCGTGACGGAAATACGTCACTCAAATCTTGGTGGACCCCGGCATAAAACACTTTCGTGTTAAAAACCTACAGATTCCACGCACTGTAGGAATGGATGTAATGCGAAGCAGCCAGCAAGGAGCAAGTCATGTTGTACAACACATGCATGTCATGCTTTACACGTTATGACCTGTCATTTATGTTCGTCATACAGTCACCTCACGCAAGACCAAACATGAATTTTGGTGAATATCAAGCCAGCAAACTTGACGCAAGCGCACCATGAGCGTGGCATGTAAATGACGTTGTACATGACATGCATGCCAAGATTTTCATGTTATCACCTGCCATATATGTTCATTATACAGTCACGTTCCGCAATACCAATTTTGGCGTATATCAAGCTAGCGAAACAGCAGCGAGCACGCCATGAGCGTGGCATACAAGTCATGTTGCACATGACATGTCATGATTTCCATATGACCACTTGGAATTTATGTTCGTCATACAGTCACGTCACGCAATACCAAATTTGGTGTATATCAAACTAGCGAGATGGCCGTGTGTGCACCATGAGCGTGGCATGTACATCATGTTGTGCATGACGTGCACGTCATGATTTCCATATTCATAATCATCAGCCTGTCTACGCCCACTGCAGGGCAAAGGCCTCTCCCATGTTTCGCCAATCAACCCGGTCCTGTGCTTTCTGCTGCCACGTTATACCTGCAAACTTCTTAATCTCATCTACCGACCTAATTTTCTGTCTCCCCCTCACGCGTTTGCCATCTCTTGGAATCCAGTCAGTTACCCTTAATGACCAGCGGTTATCCTGCCGACGTGCTACGTGCCCGGCCCATATTCATTTCTTCTTCTTGATTTCAACTATGATATCCTTAACCCCCGTTTGTTCCCTGACCCACTCTGCTCTCTTGCTGTCTCTTAAAGGGGTACTGACACAAAAACTTTGGTCTCGCGTTTTTTTTGCTGCAATGTGTTGCTAGGGGCCTGTTAGTCATAACACGGCACCTCGTTTGCTGCAGCGCGCGACAGATATTTAATTACAGGCTCCTCATTACCGACCAGTTTCAGTTTCGGTTTCAGAGAGCTCGAAAAACGACAAGCCGCCGGGTGCAACTATCACCACCTAGCGTGCGCAGCTCTCGATCACGTCAGCACACAGAACTGTGACGCACTTCCGCACGGTCTGCATCAAGAAGTCCTTTCGAATAGGAAACGGGACAGCAGTGTCGCCAAACACAAAACTTTCAACGCGTGCGCCGCGGCCACGGATTCGCGACCAGCCGCCGAGAAGTATAGACTGCTGGAACAAACGCGGCAAAAGAAAATGGCCGCTATGACGTCATCATAACTTGTTGCAGCGTGGTCACGTGAGGGAAGTAGGGAGGTCACCGAGGGTCACCTCTGATGGTGTTACCGCGAGGGAGCTACCGCGAGGGGAGTCGATCGCTCACGCAAACTTCAAAATTAATTTAAAATACCTTCTAAACTATATTCGCTGTTGATATTTTGCAGATGATGTACACATGTTCACGGGAATCGGACCCGCAGGCTGTCTCGGCCGCGAAATTTTGTGTCAGTACCCCTTTAAGGTTACACCTATCATTTTCCTTTCCATCGCTCGCAGCGTCGTCCTCAGTTTAAGTTGAGCCCTCTTTGTAAGTCTCCAGGTTTCTGCTCCGTAGGTAAGTACCGGTAAGATGCAGCTGTTATATACCTTCCTCTTGAGGGATAGTGGTAGACTATCATTCATGATTTGATAATGCTTGCCGAATGAGCCCCATCCCATCCTTATTCTTCTAGTTATTTCACTCTCATGGTTCGGCTCGGTGGTTACTACCTGTCCTAAGTAGACGTACTCCTTTACAACTTCCAGTGTCTCGCCACCTATCGCAAAGCGCTGTTCGCTGCCAAGATTGTTCCACATTACTTTAGTTTTTTGCATATTAATTTTCAGACCTACTCTTCTACTTTCCTTATCCAGTTCAGTAATCATAAGCTGTAATTCGTCTCCCGCGTTACTCATCAATACAATGTCATCAGCGAATAGCAGGTTACTGAGATACTCTCCATTAACTCTTATCCCTAACTCTTCCCAATCTAGGGCCCTGAAAACCTCCTGTAAACACGGGGTGAATAGCATTGGAGAGATCGTGTCTCCCTGCCGTACGCCCTTCTTTATTGGGATTCTGTCGCTTTCTTTATGGAGGACTATAGTGGCTGTGGATCCACTGTAGATTTCTTCCATTATGTTTATATAGGCTTCGTCGATGCCCTGATTCCGCAGTGCCTGCATAACTGCTGATGTCTCCACCGAATCAAATGCCTTCTCGTAATCTATGAAGGCTATGTATAGGGGTTGGTTGTATTCCGCGCATTTTTCTATCACCTGATTGATAGTATGAATATGGTCTGTTGTTGAGAAGCCTGTACGAAATCCTGCCTGGTCATTTGGTTGTTTGAACTCTAATGTCGTATTAATTCTGTTAGCAATTACTTTTGTAAATAGCTTGTAGACAACGGACAGTAAGCTGATGGGCCTGTAAATTTTCAGGTCCTTGACATCCCCTTTCTTATGGATCAAGATGATGTTGGCATTCTTCCAAGAATCTGGTATCCTCCCTGTCGAGAGACTCTTCGTATACAGGGTGGCCAGTTTTAGGGGCGAAGCTCCTGAAAGGGGTACTGACACAAAATTTCGCGGCCGAGATAGCCTGCTGGATCGATTCCCGTGTACATGCGAGTACCATCTGCAAAATATCGACAGCGAATAAAGCTTGGAAGGTATTTTATATTAATTTTGAAGTTCGCGTGCGCGATCCAGCATTCTAGGCCGCACCTGGCGGCATTGACACCCTCGGAGGTGACCCGAGGTGACCCCCTACTAACAAGTTATGATGACGTCGTAGCCGCCATTTCTGTTTTGCGCGCTCGCCGCTGCATACCGCTGCGCTGTTGGTGACTGCTCGGCGGCTGCTCGCGAGTGTGTGGCCGCGGCCAAGAGGAGGCGCTGCCGCGGCGCACGCGTTGAAAGTTTTGTGTTTGGCGACACTAATCAACACTTCAGCTTTCCCGTTTCCTGCTCCCAAGGACTTCTTGATTTCCCTGTGCTGCCTGGTCTGCAGTGACAGGCCACAATGCCGAAATCCTTCTGCGCTGTTTCTTTCTGCACGTCGAAGTCGGGATCAGGCGTATCGCTGCATACGTTTCCCCGCGACGAACCTCGGCGGCAGAAGTGGATCGAGTTCGTGTGCGCTTGTGGACGTCAGGAGTATCAGGACTGGTTCCCCGTGCAGAACAGTCGCGTTTGCGGGCTCCATTTCGAGGCGCATTGCTTTAACACAAAGGCGCCGGATTTGGCGTACATGGGTCTTCCGACTCGACCCTGTGCATCGCTCACGTCTGGTGCTGTGGTGTAGCTTTTTTCGGCACCAACAACTTGAAGGGCATCACAATGTTATCAGGTGATTTAATCGAATATTGAACGTAGAAAAAGCGAACGTCCTGCAGAACATTTGTGCTCGAATGTGTCGGGTCTTACCATTGTACATTGCCGACGCGAGGTTCATCGTGGTCGTCGTCGCTGGTATCGCTGCCGCTTCCCGACGAAGCACTCCTCGCCAGCGGGTCAAACCTGAAGTGATTCGCCACGTAGAAAATTCCTTCCATCCCCGCCGCGAGAAAATCGTCGCCATCAGACGACGATGAGCCCGACGACGACAGCGAGGACGATAACGGCGACGACATCACGCAGCGTGAGTAACAAGCGAATGCAAGCAGACGATGCAGACCGCGCGGAAGTGCGTCACTGTTCTGTGCTCACGCCGCTCACGCGACCGAGCGTTTCACTCGCTAGGTGGTGATAGTTGCACCCGGCGGCTTGTCATTTTTGGAGCTCTGTCAAACCGAAACTGAGGCTGTGTCGTTAATGAGGAGCTTGTAATTAATTATCTGTCGCGCGCTGCAGCAAACGATGTGCCGTGTTATGACTAACAGGCCCCCAGCAACACATTGCAGCAAAAAAAACGCGGGGCGAAAATTTTTGTGTCAGGACTCCTTTAAGCCGTGGGTCGTGCGTCCTCGATGTATGTAGTTGTAGGTAGCCACCTCTCGTTTAGTTCTTGGAATGTCCGCTAGATGGCGGTACTTGTATATGATGAATATATGATGAAAAGCTGCGGCGCTCGCTCCATTCAGATGTATGGGCGCTGCTGCTTCTCACAATGTTCACTAGATGGCGCTGCGCTGTGAGAGCCCGAGAAACTGTGAGAGCCCGAGAAGCGGCGAGGAAACGCGCGTACAGGCGGGCAGATCCCGAGGCTGCGCGAGTGCGGGAAGCTGCTGCCAAGCGCACACACTTGGTTCTGACGTCTTTCATGATGATGTAATGGGCGAATTTTCACGGAAGAGTCATGAACCTCCGGAGCTTCGTCCACTCATCATCATTCACCCCGTGGATATGCTGTGATTTTTTTCTAACTAAAAATGATTTCCATATTACCACCTGTCATTTATGTTGGTCATGCAGAAATGTCTCATGGTACCAATTTTTGGATATATCGAGTTAAGAAAACGGCCGCAGGAGCACTAGGGCCATGGCGTGTAAATTATAGTTTTCATGAGAAGTTATTCATGATTTTCGTGATATGACCAGTCATTCATGTTCGTCATACAGTCATGTTATGTCATACCAATTATGGTATAAATCCCATTAACGATACGGCCAGGAGAGAACAAAGTCGTAGGCAGATAGATAGATAGATAGATAGATAGATAGATAGATAGATAGATAGATAGATAGATAGATAGATAGATAGATAGATAGATAGATAGATAGATACGCTCAAAGTCGCCGAAGTTCGCTAAGAAATGCTTCGCATTTAAAAAAGTAGTACATATATATATATAAATACAGAGCTGTACAAAAACAGAACTTTGAAAGCGCTGAAAGAACTTGAAACAAGCTATATGCGAGCTAAACAGCAAATTCAAGTTTGATGGAATTTATGTATCGAGACGACTGATATACACAAGAAAACACCACAGACAGCGCACATGTACAGCCCACTTCAGAGCACACACATGCCGCAAAGAACACTTCTGCGTCTAACACCACTGCAGCACATCGCAGGCTCATACCCCAACTGGTATTTCGTGAATCGTGAGCAAACTTCGTCAACTGGGGACACGATCGAGCACTGAGGACGCGACGCGGTCCCCACAGCGCATCGCCAGCGGCAAAGCTGCACACACGCAGCAGAACGTGTCGAATGACGGCGATAAAGAGGCAATAAAACTTATCGCCAATCCGTACTTCACACACGACTGGCCGTTCACCCAAAGCACCAGTATCACTAGAACGAACCCCGAACACGGATCACATACAAATCGCATACGCTGTTTGCGGCGATCGAATACTTTTGACGTTTTTGTATGATTAGCATGTATCATACGCAGATTACACCTGCACATGATGACATTCTATTTCCAAAAGCAAAGCGAACGATGGCACGAAACACACGAAAATCGGTTGGCCTCCGATCCTCGCGTAAACACAACACTCTCCGTCGGGTTCCGTTGGCGATCGCAGCCACTGATGAGGGCAGGAAGGCTGCGCCGGCTTGCTGCCTTTCGATGAATGTCTCCGCGGATGCTGATTAACTCTAGTGGTAATCACAATAACGTTTAAATAAGCTTATTTTACGCGGCTGCCGACTAGGCTTCGCTACAAGCTTGATCGCGTCAGCCGGGCGCCATGTTTTTTCACGACGGGCAGACGGGCAGGCGTGATGACGTCAGAGGCCACCGGTTTTTTTCTCAGCCAATCAGCGATCGAGAAAGCGAGCGAGGCCGCTCCGTCCGACCGAACTGAAAAGTTGCTGCCGCCTCCTGTCCGGCCGAAAACCGGAACGGAACACGAAAAACGGAGCGGAGGCGGGCGTGCGGCCGTACCGTGGTTTGGCCTTTACACTTCCCCTATTCTAGCCACTGTAGTAGAGGTGTGCGCCGTGCGGGTTTCGACCGGCGGCGGCGTGGTGGTCGTTCCGAGTCGGCGGCGGCGGCGTCATCGGCGCACGCCGAGCATTTCATCGGCGGCTGCGCGCGGCCCCTTTTTGTCGGCGGCGGCGGCGCCGGTGGCGTGGAAACCGATACCACAGATTTAAAAGGCTGTTTCACTGCATCCTTCTCTGCTAAACCACTAAAAAGGCTGAAATTCGGCGTTTTTTAGCCCCTAAGGGCTGAGAGGACAGCGTACAGAAGCGATGAAGAGAGATATAAATAGCTTGAAGGAACGAAGAACCCAGCCTTGAAGGACGCGTACCCTAGAGGAGAAAATTTGACGAGCACAAACTTTGGGTCTAACAACATTTTAATGAGCGGCTCGCAAGGAAGACTATGGCGCACAAGCATGCACCCTACCTGATGCAGTAGAGATGAAAACGCTGTGTATGATCCAATAAGAAAAACACCCATGAGCCATAAAAAGTCATGCAGATACAAACGCACCGCATTGTATAACTTCTAATTACATTTATCTAAAAAAGCCGCCTCTTTTCGCGATAACTTTACGTACCGATCATGCGATCATGTGTTTGCATTCGATGCACTTCGTCAGCTTACCAATAATTTTGGCATCATTACAAAAACGGGCGAGCAATCGCGCACTGTGCAATGAGGAAGCAAATTCGCTCCTTCTCCTATGTGACGGGCGTTTCATATGTTCTTTCAGGCGAGTATTAAGCAGCGTTGGCGGTAAGGACGTTAGTTTTTTCGTTAAGTTAGTAACGTACTCGTTACAATTTCAGAACTGTAACGGGTAACCATTTCAGAACTGCAACGGGAACTGTCATAGGCGCGCGCACAGGGTTCCCCTTCAGGTGTGGGTGGGGCGAAGGTTCGTCGCAGCGCCACCCCCCCCCCCCCCCTTGTTATGTCAATATACGGAGCTGACATTGCGCTCCCCCCCCCTCCCTATTATGTCAATGCATGGGGCTGACTTCACGCCCCCCCCCCCCCCCTCTTAGGCAGACTGCGGCCCGGCAGCGGTCTGCAACCCCCGCTTCTCTCTGTTTGAGCGGGATGACGTTGCAGGCATACCGGTGTCATCGGCCTCCCCCTGGCTCGCTGGTTTCTACAAAATTTACACCCGTCATTTCTTAAACCGTATGGCGTCTTAAATGGCGCGCCGATCGTGCCGAGAAAACACGTCGGCGGCGCGCCGATCTGTTGGAGTCGGCGGCGGGGGCGCAGCGAAAACTGTCGGCGGCGGCGCGCCGACGTCTCGGCGCACACCTCTAGTTGTAGGTGCTTTATTTATGTTTTGCGCGTGCGATCGATGAGTTAGTGTGCGTGTACGTCCGTGAGCTCAATATTTTATGTGTGTGATCAATCAGTTAGTGTGCGTGTACGCCCGTGAGTTGAGCAAGGACCCGAGAGGCTTTGCTGCGCTGAGACTTCTTCACGTGGTGTTGTGTGTTTCTCTTTTTGTAATCGAGTCTGCGTGCGTATACGTTCGTGATTTGTGCGACCTGAGAGGCTTGGATCTGATGACAACTCTCGTCGTGTGTGCGTGCGTGCGTGTGTGTGTGTGTGTGTGTGTGTGTGTGTGTGTGTGTGTGTGTGTGTGTGTGTGTGTGTGTGTGTGTTTGTCTGCGCGTGCGTGCGCGCGCGCGCGCAGGAATTCCGCGTGTTCGAGCGCAGTGCTGCTAGATATTGACCTCCCACAAGCGTATTAACGCTCGTGTTGTGGCGTCTGGCCAGTTGATGCGCCTTTGAGTTGTCATTCTCGCCGACGCTGATGCACAAGCCGCTGCAGTGGTGTCCGCCATCTTGCCTACTACTCGGTTTGCGGTTTGCGAGCATAAACCATGATTGCCTAGCTCGGTTTGCGATAACCAAGGTTAGAAGACTAACCGCGCTTACGTCCGCCGTGTAGCTAGCAGTAACCGCGGTTAGCCGTAACTGTAGTTAGCTTAACCGCGGTTAAGGCTGTCCGTGTGACAGGGGTATAAAAATACAAAAATGTGCCAAAAGCCGGGTGAGTTCAAGATTAAAAATATGTACTCCGACTTAACATAACAAAATTAACAAAAATTACATAGACGTTTTGCCACCTATGCGGGTGGCATCCTCAGTATGCACTGGCACTAAGTTGAAGTTGAAGTTTATTCATCTTTGTAAACATACATCAGTTATCCAGTGGTTGAATAGGAAGGGGTGGTGAAAAGGCAACAAAATGCCTGACAGTGCACCAACCCCCGCCTAGACCACAATGATGCACAACATGCAGCACGTACATCAATATAAAGTGAGCGGAGGTCGCCCAGTACACTGCTAGTCTCGTATGTCTCTGTACACATCCGGTAGGGGGCCGCGGTTGTTGTTGCACGCCGACTTGTCGCGACGGATGAACCACAACTCGAGCAGCTTTCTCTTCCCCCACCTTTGTTCCCGAGCTAGCGTCGTCGCATTACTGAAGTCGAAGGCATGCCCCGTCGTCCAGCAGCGTTCGACGAATTCGGTCTTGGAACGCGTGGCGTGGATGGCTTTAGCGACGTCCCCTTTGTGCTCTTTGAGCCTCGTTGACCGCTTCCTGCCTGTTTCGCCTATGTATGTGGTGTCGCAGTCCCCCCCACACGGCACCTTGTAAGCGACCCCGCTTTGATCGTTCGCAGGGGTGCGGTCTTTGGGCTTGGTGAACACGTTTGCCAAGGTGCAGTGAGGCTTGAAAATGGTTTTAATGCCCAGCGGACGAAGTGCTCTCCGAACAGAGTCTGACACACCCTGAACGTAAGGAATGGAAACAATGGATGTTGTGTTTTCTCGCGGCACACTCCTTGTTCCTTTTCGCATGCGTTTCTGGGTGTCGTTGATAAAGGTCCTCGGATAATGCCCACGTTCCAACGTACCAACCACATTTTCCATCTCATGTCGCCGCAAGTGCTCATCAGAACAAACAGCATCGCAACGGGACAAGAAAGTCCTCACGACGGACCGTTTGTACTCGGTCGGGTGATGCGAGTGCAAGGACAAAAAACCAGGCCCCGGAAATATTTTCATGAAGCGCCCACAGCGCTGCTTCCCAGTTGTTTTTGCATCGACGGTAGAACGCGTTCAGTTCACGTTGGGCGAGCGTAGTCGCGTGGACCAGTGTTCAAGGCAGTCCCGTAGCCAGAATTTTTTACAGGGAGGGGGGCACTTTCTCGGGGCCTGGACTATTTAAGAACACATATTTTCATTTTCATTATTTATTTTCGGCAAAACACCCCTTTCATTAAAATTTTAATAAAAGGGCAGCGATACGCTAAATGCTTGAAGTATACGCGGAGTAAGACAATACGCGCGCAAAGCATCTCACCAAGCGCTACCTTGTTAAACTCCCCAATCGAAAACAAACTACGAACACGCCCCAGCCAACGAGGTGGCCAGGGGTGGCACACCGGGACCGTGCCCCCCCTCCCGAATTTTTTACTTTTGTGCCAGGGGATACAGAGCACAAAATGACACTCGACCACACTTACCTGTCCGGTCCCCGGACCCCACGTCGGATCAAATGCGGGACTCCCCCCTCCCCTTCCTTTTCGCTGACACAAATTTCTGGTCCATTCGCTGAGAATTGATTACGTGCACGAGTAGCTGTCTAAGATTAATTGTTATCGCAATATAATAAACCCAGTAAGGCTGTCAACAGCAGCACAGGCACGCCCGAGTAGCCGCGATCGAATGCACTCGATGCAGCTTTGAAGCTCGTAAACGAAGCCGGTTTGTCTGTGCCTGCAAGCACACGCCACAGCTGTTTCGTTCCGGCATGACATGAAAGTGTTCTCTGATGAGTACCGATGCTGTCGCATACCGCATATATTAAGAACGGCGAACGTAAACACGGCGTCAGTAAGCAGCAGCCGGAGCAACGGAACGACCTGCCGCTCTTCGTCGACCGCGAAGAAATCTAACAACATGGAGGTTAGTTTCCTGCAAACCTTTTTTCAACATCCCAATTTCCTCAATCTGAGCAACAAGGCACACGAGAATATCTCGGAATAGCCGCTCCTATCAGCCGCCACGTCGACGGGTACGCTCCGTGTGTGCACATGCAGAGAGCGCCCAGCCTTCAACTTTATGGCGGGAACGCGTAAGGCGGCCGCTAGATCGCTTAGATTTTTGCATAAGGTCTATAACTTCCTTGGCAAGATGCGCTCCGCAGTTTTATTTATTTTTTTGCTTTGTTGATGTGTTTAAAGCCTGACGCAGACATTAATTGGGGAAGGGCCATACAGTGATGTTCGCAGACAGATATGTCAGTGATTGCTGCTGAGGGCAATGAAGTTCCATATTTGCTTTATTTCCCATTTTTAATCATAATGTAGGGCAGCGCAAAAGCAGACAACAGACGAGCGAGGGGACAAGGACACTGTTGCGCTGTGTCCTTGTCCCCGCTCGTCTGTTGTCTGCTTTTGTGCAGTCTCACATTATGATTGACCTATTCCAACTCGCCCAACAAGCAACGTTGCTAAGTCCCATTTTTAAGCGCACTATAAATTGTGTAGTTATATGCAGTAGCATTTCTATGTGCTTTTTTTATGCAATAAAGTCTTCTAAAGTGTTAAAGTGTCTTTTTGCAACAATTTGTCAGCTTCTAGTTTTCATAGATGGAGTGTGCTAATAAAATGTGTAATAAAGGGCGATACGCCCCAATGTGGGACTTCTGAAAGGAATCATTAAGGCTGCTCCCAACCTGCTCGAAAATTACATTTCAACTTCCGAGTGGCATGGTTTTTCAGTCACATTCCTTAAAAAGACTATCATAAGATAGACCTAAGTACGATCAGCGAAATCTATGTGTTTTTGCTTGCTTGCGATGATCTGCCACAGGTGACTTGTGCATTATTTAATTACAGGCATCCAGCTATGGACAAAACACAAAAGGCGGACATGTGAACAAGTATCGAGCCCTGACCGAGTCTCTGCAGGAACAAGCGACGTGAAAAAAGAGGAAAGGTTCTGGCGCTTTGACGGAACACAAGTTAGTAATCTGTTTGCATGACACGTCACCTTCAAGGACCAGTGACACAAAAATTTTGCACCTTTTTTTTTTGTTGTAATAGGTAGCTTATGACCTACTTAACACGGCTGAAACCTCGTTAGCGCGTGCGCGACGGTTATTTATTTAGAGGTTTTTAGAGCGCCCAGTCGCAGTTTCGGTTTCAAAGAGCACCGAGCTAGGCAGGAGCAGTTCCGGAGGCAAAGTAAACACAGCTCTCCACGTGACCACGCAAAACTGTGACGTGTGCGCCGCGCGCGATCGCCGCACTGACAGTCCGGCACACGCAAAGCCGGAGGCACGGAGGAAGAAATCGCAGGTCGTGCCAGCACAAGGCGCGTGCCTGCATCCAGCCAACACAAACTGGTGACGTAGGTTTGTTTACATTGCCGTTGCGTTGATGTCGGCGTCGCGAGGGGCTCCGGCATCTCGCTCAGTCGTGCGGCACGCACTTTAAAAATGTTTTTAAATATGTTCTAGGCTATATTTGCCCTTGATATTTCGTAGATGTTGTGTATGTCTCCAGATAAATCTATCTCGCTCATTATCTCGCCTTCGAAATTTTTCGTCAGTGCTCCTTTAATGTTATCCAAAGTTGTTTATGTTCGTCGTTCATCCCGATTAGAGCTTCTATTGCGATACCAACAACTTGGCATTAGCGGCAGATATGTGCCGTCGACGTCGCTGCCGCTGTGAGGTTCCGTACAACGACGGAAATCAATAACATTACCCAGCGTGTCGTACGTTCTAGTGCGAGTGAAAGCGTGGGAACGCGGGTGGCGATAGAGGCTCAAGCGGGGAGAAAACGCGCCGAGCCTCCTTCGTCGCGTGAAAGGCCACCAGCGGAGCAGTGGGGTGAACAAGAGGCTGCGTGGCTCCGGCAGAAGCTGTGCAGTTCGCTCGGACGTGTGCGATCGGGCACTGTTTATCATGGCGGGGATCAGCGCATGGCTCATACATTTGTACGTGGTCTTTTCACCTTTCGATTTGCGATGAAGTGATAGACAGCACAATGGTCGCTTAGGACAATGCAGCGGCCGCGTTTTCTTCAGTTGCACCAGACTGGATGCCATAGTTATGTTCCTATCAAATCTTACTTCGTGTGACATACTGATTACTTCCTGTCGCATTGATAGTTTTGCCCGTGTGCCGAAACTGTGATAATAAATGCGAAGCATTTCTTAGCGAATTTCGACGACTTTGAGCGTATCTATCTATCTAGCCGCCTACGACTTTGTTCTCTCCAGACCGTATCGTTAAAGGGATTTATACCAAATTTAATAAGGGCATAACATGACGGTCTGACGAACATGAATGACTGGCCATATCATAAAAATCATCACTAACTTGTCATGAACGGTATGATTTACACGCCTAGGCCCTGGTGCTCCTGCGGCCGTTTCCTTAATTTGATATATCCAAAAATAGGTATGATGAGACATTTCTGCATGACCAACATAAATGACAGATGGTAATATGAAAATCATGACGTGCATGTCATGTACAACATGATTTACATGCCACGCTCATGGCATGGCTCGCGGCCATTTCGCTAGGTTGATATACATCAGATTTGGTATTGCGTGACGTGACTAAATGACGAACATAAATAACAAGTGGTCATATGGAAATCATGACATGTCATGTGCAACATGACTGGCATGCCACACTCATGGCACGCTCGAGGTCAGTTCGCTAGCTTAATATAGGGTAAGGTGGGGCAAAATGAGACAAAAATTTGAAAATAGTGAATATTTATTTTTATTTAACTCTTTACCCTTAAATGACAATGCATAAACTTTCCTTTTGGTACAAGGTATGCGCTACATAAATATGACCATGTTGCCACTGTTAAAAAGTTTATTTTAAAAAAGAAATAAAAAAATGCACCAGATGTCTCATTTTGCCCCAACCTGCGGGGCAAAACGAGACAGTGTGAAAAAAAATTTAACCCTTCAGTTTTTGCAGTAGAAGCACTTGATATTAAACTCCGTGGGCCCTCACGCAGCCTCCATGACCCCAGTCCTTGCACTCCACGCATTGAATCCAGTCAGAATCCGGTGCTGTTTTGCTCCAAAACTCCTTGCAGATCAAACCACCAGTCTTTCTTTGTGCTATTGTTGTATTTTGTTGAAAGCTTGCACTTCATTGGATTATTCAACGATTGGACGCTAGATATAATCTGACGCATCTTCTTCGCCTCCTTTTGCCGTTTTGGTGCAGAACTTCACGGGCGTTTCGTGGCTTTCAGCTTCGTCAGCTGGGCTTCGTGAGGCGATGAATTTAAAACTGTGCTAGATTCGAATTTTCTAGCACAAATTTGGTATTGAAGGAAAACTCGATGGCGAGACGTGTTTGTGAACGGCTTGACTTGGAGATTCTTCCAAATTTGCGTTCGCCTCTTGAGAGCATCCTTGGGAACGCGGAAAAATCTCGATGCAGCACGAATGGAGTGGGTGTCCTGAACAGCAGTCAGTGCTTTTTCACGTCGTTTTCCTCTCGGGAAGCTTTAAATGATATTCTCTTGTGCGTCCAAACCTTCCTAAACAATAAAATATAATATATAATGAGTATAAGTATATGGTTCACTTAATCAGACACTCTCTAAGGCAATTCAATGCCTTTTTGTCGCGTTTTGCCCCCCCTCACATGCCCAAATTCAAAAAAAATTCCGCTTTGGCCCCGCGCACCAAGTGAACTGAAATTTTGGTAGTATGTAGCTAGTAGTATATAGTAACAATATAAATAGTTACGTTGTTGTACTGACGCCAGAGTAGCTTCATGCACGGATCCAAAAATTTGGCCGAGAAGAATTTCGCCCCTTTTTGACGGGTCACGAACACACTGACACCAGCCGCGTAATTTTTCCCACGCGAACGCTGTGAGCAATCATCAACTTTTACACATAAAAAGGTGGACAACTACCAGCACCTCTCGCTGAAATATAGAAACAAAGAAAAGTGCTTTCTGTATTAGCTATAGAGGTCGGCAAAGCCAAAATGTCGCGTTTTGCCCCGTGTCTCATTTTTCCCCGCCTTACCCTACACTAAGTTTGGTATTGCGTGACGACGTGTGTGTACGGCAAACATAAATGACAGATCGCAAAATGAAAATCATGAAATCCATGTGATGTACAACTTGATTTGCATGCCATGCTCATGGTGCGCTCACAGCCGTTTCGCTAGCTTGATATTCAAGTTCGGTATTGCATGACGTGACTGTATGAAAAAAGTCACAGTTTCACCGCAAGGGTGAAGCAATGAATGCGATAGCAAAAAATTGTAATGTTATACGAAGTGAGGCTGGCAGCTAACTCTTTTTGGATCCGATCTCACGCAACTCTAGAAAACGCTTGTTTAAGAGAATTCTCTTCGCGTTGAGAGCGCAGCACGTAGAAGGGTACACCGGCCCCCCGCTGTCGGCCGCCGAGAAGGGGAGATAACGCGCGCGCCCGCGCTCGTAAAATCGAACGTCGCCACCCCGCCCCCCCCCCCCCCCACCCGCTGTCGGCCGCCGAGAAAGGGAGATAACGCGCGCGCCCCCGCTCGTAAAATCGAAGGTCGCTCGAGGGACCCCCCCCCCCCCCCTCGCGTATTTTCACGCTCACGAACGACGGGCGGGGCCGGTTATATATATACATATACATATACGGCAAATGACGCCAACGGCGAAAACCAGCCGCGAGTGTCCATATAATTGCTATCGCAATAAAACATAAATTAGACGTGGTAATATAAAAATAATGGCATGTCATAGTACCACCGTGACTTGCATGCCACGCTCATGGCACGCTCGCGGCCGTTTCGCTAACTTGATATACACCAAAATTGGTATTGCGTGACGCGACTGTATGACGAACATAAGTGGCAGGTGGTAACATGAAATTCATGGCATGCATGTCATGTACAACGCCATTTACAGGCCACACTCATGGTGCACTTGCATCCAGTTCGCTAGCTTGGTATAGACTGCTTAAAAGTGAATTAGTGTGGGCGCAGGATCCTTAATAAACGACATTGCATTCCGATGGTTTGTGCGCACATTACAGACTATATTACAGCGGACCACACTAATAACCCTATTTTACAGTCTGAAGTCTCACACGCCTACACACCCGTAACTACAAAGTCAAAAGTCTCACGCGCCTATGCAACCGTAACTGTCCTACTCGCCGCCTGTCGTCGTCGTTGCGGTGGGGTTTCTTGTGGACGCTCGACGAGGCAGTCGGCAATCCAGCGCGTCTCCAAATGGCGTGGCCAGGCCGTGACGGGGTCGTAGGACAGCAGGCCGGCAGGACACCAGGCCACTGGAGTCAACGGCCAGTTGCTGGCTCGAGCTGCGGCCACCTTAGATCAGCTGGTCCGCTGGCAGTTGCCCTTCGAAGCCACGAACACCGTGGCTTCGAAGGGCAGCTCCCTTAGCCCCGAGGTCCTCAGGCCAGGAACATCGACAGCTGCCGGTCACCGGGAGCAGTGCGGGCATCGAGCTCGTCAGGTCCGCATGTCTGCAGGACAACCGGACGAGAGAAGCAGCTCCGAGCGGAACATCAGGCTCCCCAGGTCCGCATGGCTGCAGGACGCCTGGTTGATGATCGCCGCGACCCGAACCGTCGATCAGCGAGCTGCCGTTCCAATCCTGTCACGCACCATCAGCTCGAGCCGCGCACTGCACACGCTCTTCGTTTTTCTGTTCTTCCCGTCAGAAGTTCTTCGCCCAACTGCCTTTCCATCTTCGCCTTCGTCGCGGCCACACAATCCACATCATCACACCACCCCCCCACTTAAGATAGTTGCGTGCAACTATTCCACTCTAGGCGAGACGGAGATAAGGCAGGGGTGCAGGCGCGTTTGTACGGTGGGACTAAGTTCACATTATTTTCAAACGTTCTTCCTCCTCACAGCACGTAGTGTACAAAAAAAAGAAAAAAAAAACAGACAAGAAGTTTAATACGGTGAAAAACAGGAACCGTTCAAAAGTAAGCAAAAAAATAAAATGGAAACTGGAATTGTTTTACGTGAAACGTTAAAGCAGTTCATATGCGACTTAAAGGAGTACTGACACGATTTTGAGACACCCCAAAAGGGACATCTTTCGTTTCCCATGGAATGCACTGTCATCGCTCTCCACACACCGGGGCCAGACAAGTACAAAATATTTTACTTTGATTTTAAAGTTCGTGGTCCAGCATCTGCAAGCCAGCCCCAGCGCATTGGACAATTATCACGACAAGTCAACACAGTTCACTAGGTTTACGAAATTTGGGTCCTGCATGCAGCCTAAATAGCAGAAACCGCTGTCAGAGTCTCTGGTCGACAATTCACTCATCGTTGTTTATGTGAACCACGTGCGGCTAACAGCAAAGAGGCAGCTGTTGCTGGTATGTCGCGAGTCGCAGTGTCCCCGTGACGTCAGGCGTCTCGTGATACGTCACTGCGAAGCCACCCTCTCGATACCGAAACCGAAATTGCTGTTTTAAGGTATTCGTATTAAAACTACATTCAATGCATTCCCAAGCGCCCCGACACTCTTTTTAGGGTTCTCGTCACCCGTGTTTTTATTTAGAGCAACAGCCTCAAAATATTTAAAATTCGTGTCAGTACTCCTATAAGTAGTCCGCTCCTACATTTTCCGAGACTCTTATGTATTCGACGCTAAAGCACTACTCTTGCATTAACAAGCTCCATCGCAACACTCGGTTGTGAACGTGTTTGGTTTACTGTAAATAGCGGAGTGGGTGGTGGTCGCATTGAATAATGAATGGTTTTCCACATAGGTCAATGTGGAACTTTTGCACAGCCCACACGAGCGCTAAACATTCACGCTCTATTGTTGGAATAGCGTGTCTCTCTAGGCAGCAGACTGCGACTAGCATAAGCGTGTAAGATATCGTCACCGCCGTCCTGCAGAAGTACTGCGCATAGGCTTGTACTTGAGGCATCCGTGCGAAGCACGAAAGGCTTCGCGAGGTCCGGGGCTTGAAGTATGTTTTTTTTTCAGTTTGCCTTTCAGGGAAACTGAAAAAGACTCCCGCAACTAGTAGCTTTACTTAATCACTAGTCACTGTGTTGCAATTGTATATCTTACTTATTATATTATCTTTCTGATGTCGATTCATATTAGGGGATTACTGGACAACTTTATTGCAGGAATTCAGCTACGACCAAATCAAAAATAGGGACATCTGGAGAAGAGTTTAGCCCTGACAAACGCTCTGCAATAACAAGTGGCGTGAAGAGGAAGCAACTTTCTACCGCATCAAATGCAGACAAAGAGTGAGTAATCCGTGTGCAGCAGACGTTACCGAAGCTTTGGAATATTTCCAGCAATGGACGACGCGTTCGACTCATATTTGATTTCTTTCAAAGATAGCTGTGTTCTGTTGGGTGGGTTCTTGTATCGTTATCTGCTAGGAGTAATAAGCGTTGCAAGTGAAACGCTCAATCTACTACTGCCGCATGGAAGTGATCATTTAGTTCCGTGCAGTCGCGTTGCTTAATCGTACCATAACTGCTGGAAAACTGCTGTACCGTGCGCGGACTCGCGCTAAGGTGAGCCGACGGGTCCTTGACGAGTGCGCTTCAAGCAAGGCCAGCTAAACTAATATCGACCTGTGACTAGACAGTGGTACACTGCCGTTTAATTCGCCTTAGTTTTCGGTTAGAAACTTATTCCTGCAACTTTTATTCGGCACTCGTGGCATGTTCCGCAGACGAATTAAAGCAAGCAGAAGCGTACCTTTCATATTCGCAGCGTTGCTTATTTGTTTCACACACACGCAGGTTCCTTAAAATGCACATTGCCTGTGTGCTTCATTTCTAACCAGAAGAAATGACACCTAGTCACACCAAAATTATGACGTTTCTTTTTTGTTCAATGGTCACAATAACGTGATTTGCTTACCCTGCGCACAATGAACACCAGGTGTGGTAATAAGTACAAAAATTGCGCGGGCACTACGTGCGCTATGTTTCTACTTATGCTTCGATAAATCGCCGTTACGTGTAAAGTATACAGGCATGCGAATTGTTGCGCGATAGATAGCTTAGCGGTCTGCTCACCGATAACAGGATTAGGCACTTCATGTTCAGAAAGGAAACCGGGACCCAGGAATCCTGATTCACGAAAATCCAGCGCGCACAGTACTCCGAACCGTTGTCCCGGTTTCGCATCGAGAAGACATGGGTCTCCAGGCGTACGTGTGTTGCTATCATATTCTTGCGCAGCACATCGTTTCCGCGGGTACCGAGACAAACGCTCGGCGTTAAATGTTATCCGCACCGCCCCGTTGCCCGTTGGCCACTACTAAACATATTCACCAACCATGAAAAGCATTTGAGAACTCGGCGCACAGCAAAAATTAAATTCCTTACTACAATAGTTCAGAGAATGCATGCAAGTGCGCCACACATAAACACGTGAGGGGGGTGTGTCGTCGAAGAAGAACTTTATGGGCGCGTCTTTCCATGCACCACAAGGGCTGCAGCAGCACTGAGTAGTAGCGGCATGCGCCTCTCTGAGGGCACAAGAAAAAAGTTATTTCTTATTAATTAAACACCTTCATAAATTCTTTGCACAATCCACCTACATAACGATTGTTCGACAAATAAATGTCATTTGTAAAACATAACGATTGCTTCGACCCTTGGATAAAATTTGATGTTTCAATATTAATTTATTAATGTTTGTTCCCTCCACACCCAGTCGCGCTTCAATCGCAGCACCCATACCGCCATGCAGATGTCTCTGGCAATACCTTCTGAACCTCTTTTCACCCGCAAGCTTCGTGACCTTGTATTGACCAGATAGGCTGAGATGCTTTTTGTGCTACGGTAGTGTCCAACTGGCACGCTCATCAGAGGCAGGCCTCACGCTTTCCGTGCTTTGAAGGGTTTATCTGCAACAGCATCGCCACAGGAACTGAAACCCAAGGCGGAATCATTTAAAATCATCAGTGTCAGCATTCTAAAGTCACTGAAGGCCATTGTGGTGTCGGCCACATAACAAATTCAGGTGCACAGTTAACGTTCGTGCCACAAATCGCAGCCGCGGAATGAACTGACGGCTGGTCATAGAACGGCCCACTACGACAGCAGCTAATGTATCAGGCTGTACGGGGTCTCTCTTGGCGAATGGTCGCTATTATGTTTCCACTAATGTACATTTAAAGCGGGTATGCGTTAGCGACATTCGATTTTCAGAAAAGAAATTGTGAGCAGCTCCATCTAAGCCGGGAATGCTGGGGAAGCGCAGTACACACGCTGGCGCCGCATTTCTCTTTCCGCAGCAATTTTTCGCTTCCGCACCTCGGGGTGGGCTCTACGCCGGCGTTTCACTTGTGTTTCTCTGGCTGCCACCTTGGGATTTTCCCTACGTTGTTGCCGTTTGGCTGCTGTGTCCTGTTTTCCTAAACGTAGGGTTGAGTAATCGACGTATAGCCGTTCTTCTCTGCTCGCTTATTCCTGACGACGTAGCCGTTCTTCTCTGCTCGCTTAGCCCTGACGACGGGATCCCCTGTTCGTCGACACTGCCGTTCTCGGGCGAGCGCGCGCTGCTTTCTCGGCGAGCCTTGATGTAGTCGGGGGTCTGCCCATAGGAGCGGAACCAGCGAAGCCTCAGGGAGAAGTCGAGCAGAGGAGCCGGAGCTGATAACAGGAACGTTTATTTACAGTATTTACATACTGAAGGTAGCCTGTTTTAGATGTGAAGCATCTTATGGCGAAGCTTAATCCGGTGGTGGTGGTGGTGGTGGTGGTGGTGGTGGTGGTGTGCCGCGTGCCCACCCTTACTGCGCATGCGCAAACAGTTAAAGAAAAAATAAAAATAAAAAACCTCCTCTCCCCCTCTCTCTCCTCTAGGCATCCCTCCCCACGGCAACCACACCCTCACTGCGCATGCGCCTCCCTTCCTCTCTCCCCTCTTACACTCCCCCCTCTCTCCATCCCTGCCCGCGGCGTCTAACTCCCCCCTGCGCATGCGCGTCCCCCCCTCTCTCTCTCCTCTCCTACGCTCCCCCCCCTCTCTCTACGCATCCCTGCCCACGGCGTTCACACTCCCACTGCGCATGCGTGTCACCCCCCTCTCTCTCCTCTCCTCCGCTTCCCCCCTCTCTCGCCTCGCGACGCCGACGCAGGCAGCGTCTGCTAGCGAGTTTCTTGGTTGAAAAAACCGACTGCTCGCGCTGCACAACCGTTCACTGGCCATCCCGTATATATGGCAATGGATCTTGACCTCCAAGGTGGTGCCGGTGGAAGATTTCTCCTGTGCGTTGTTGAACAATAAAAATTCGCAGCGTGCGCGTTAACTAAAAGCGGAGTGCGGGTCTCTGTGTCCAGTCGGAGTCTTCTGTCTCTCATTGCCCATTAGCAGCGATTGGCATGTTCCAGTAGGAAACACTGCTCCATCACTGCCTGCTTTGCGCCTCCCCAGTTTTCTCTCCTGCGCAACGCTGCGATGAGCGCCAGCGTCAACGCCGCCGCCAGTGTAAGCGTTAGCGCCCGCTGCTTCACATCTACACATGGTTCCCTTTAGCGGGAGATGGTGTAATTTTTTTTACATGATGAAGGAAGCTTGATGGAGCGTGTTGAAAATGGAAGATGAAGACGGTCTCGTGAACCGCGCGCCAACGATCATCATTACGGGAGTGGGGCATTAAAGGTGGAAGAGGAAGGCAGGCATGCCGTCGGTCTCTGTCTTTTACATTTGGTGCCGAAACCCGACAACAATTTGGCCAAAACTGTCTTCGTAGGACTTGATGCGCTATCGTCTGTCGGCTGTGGGAGCCCTGAAGGCAATTCCAGCTATTATGTTACTGAAGCTCATGACAGATCCGACTCGATTGCGATAAAGGCGTCAACCATGTGTCACGACGACCAAAGGACTAACCAAAGAAAAAATGGAAGTTCGCGAGAGAAAAAAGCATACAAATACTGCTGGACATGACACATGCGGATCACTATCGGCCGCACGAATCATAATCTCTGCCACGAGAACGGAAAGCCTGGAGGAGAGACGGTACTTCAGTAGTAGGCGATCGAAGAGGCGCAGCTATCATGCTCAAGGCGTAAGGGGAACAAGGACACAGAGGAAGCATCTGGCAGCTTGCAACGGCGGAATAACGACATCGAATGGAAAGGAATTCAGGAAAAGAAGGAAAAGACAGTCAACACGCATGAATACCAAAGGCCTGACAGTAAGGAAAGTAAGAACACGGGAAACCATCGAAAGACGCCACTTCAGACCAAAACCACACGAGGCATCGACTGACCTAACCACATGCAAGCAGCGACTTCATGCAAGAAGAGCGACTGTAATTCGAAAGCGCTCCAAGCACTTCAAATATCGATGGAAGAGAAAAGGTCTTCGCTAATATCCAGATGGCTTCGACTTGACTGCGCGACCAGGGACTTAACTAGGACTACTACGAACTGGGTGTGATTGACTACACCGAACTAAAGGATCGTCAAAGTGCGTGCGAGACTAGTCTGCGAACGCTAAGTGGTGGTTAGTGCCGAGACTGAGCGCATCACGAATCAGCATATCTGTAGCCAGTGAACGAAAGGATAGCGCAAAGTGTTACAAGTCACGTGAATCCGAACTACCGCCCAGCCAGTGCGGTGGCTCCGCAGTACCGCCCAGCCAGTGCGGTGGCTCCGCAGTGTTTTGTTGTATTGTGCAATCCTTTTTTTAGCGTCTGTGCCATCCTTTCACTTCTTTGTCGCGGGCGGGAGGATGTTGAAAATGGAAGATGAAGACGGTCTCGTGAACCGCGCGCCAACGATCATCATTACGGGAGTGTGGCATTAAAGGTGGAAGAGGAAGGCAGGCATGTCGTTGGTCTCTGTCTTTTACAGAGCGTTTCGACGCTCCCGTTTTAAGGCCTTGGTCTTCCCAAGATTTCCTGTTGATGAAAACAATTGTCTCCAGGACAGTACATTCAAGATGCCGTCTTCATCTCTGCCCCCCAATACGCCCCCCAAAACGTGAGCTGCGGCGCAGCTCACGTCTAGCGCCCGGGCGGGCCACGAAGACACCTCGGAGTGTGGGAAACGTGCCTGAAGACGGATCCCAAGCGCCTGGATTATTGTCCGTGCCTCTCGTAGAACGTTGAACAAAGCAACGCAGAGGTGACCACCCTTTCTGAGCAGTTTCGACTGCAAAAGCCCTTCCTAGGCCATAGAATTGTGAAAGTCGGCCGGGTATGTCTAATTCGCATGACGAGGCACGCTGACAGCTTTGATGAACACGACCGCCGTGTTGTCGACGCATCAGGTGCACATCGGGGAATGCTGACCCGGAATAAAGCAGGACAAACTTTGCCGAGATCGGCCTCCATGGCTTGGCGCCGCGTCCAAGCGGCGCTGCCATGGAGGCCGATCATAACAGCCTCCACAGCGGTGTCCATGGCGGGAAAGACCATGAGCACAAACCTTGTACGACGGAGAGGGAGGCTATCGCCCGTGGCGCAGTTTGCGCGTTCATGCAGTGGCAGCAGTGGACGCACTCGGTCAGTCGACGTTGTACACTCGACAGGGACGCCATCAGCTCGGCCGCAGCCACGCGCCAGCACCTCGCCTATGCACGGGCCCGTGCGGCGAAGCTCGGCGGCTGTATCGCTCCGAATGGCGTGACCATACCCACGTTCGCCTTCGCTCTACAAGTGCATTGCACATGAAAGAATTCATTGCACTAATAACTGGTTACTTATGCGATTTTTGTAATTCTGACGAAACGCTCCTTTTACGCGGCGGCGGGCAGCTTGGTCCCGTTTTGAATAATCTCATAAAATCCATCATCGTCATTATGCGTACGCTATCGTCAACCATCGTCGCAAAAGCGAACACAATTTCTTTTGCAATTCATTTGTGCATGCTGCACAACTGGTTACTTCGTCTTGGCTATGACTGCTACTGCTGCTTAAGCTTAGTTCAGAGGTACTCGCCTGCATTAAATAATTCCTCCTTCGCGTACATGGCGCTGAATATACCATTAAAAACTTATAACATTTACTTGGGACTTGTCGGTTTCACTGTGTGGAAATTAGGCTTGCATCGGTTCTATTTCTCTATGCTAGATTTTCGCTTTTGGTTGAATTGTGTTTTTTAGATGCGAAGCGTCTTATGGCGAAGTTCAATCCGGTGGTGGTGGTGGTGTGCGGCCGACCACCCTAACTGCGCATGCGCAAACCCTTTAAAAAATAAAGATAAAAAAAATGCCCCCCACCTCCCCGAAGGGAAATCGTGAGGAAATGCGAAGGCATTTCTTGCGCCGAGAGATTTCGCCTTCACCGACTTCTGCCATCGCCTTGAGAGGCGCCCAGCCAGCGAACGGTCGAGAGTGAGGCGCGAGCGTACGGGAGAGTGGGGCGCAGGGAGGAGAGAGAGCGAACGGCGAGAGAAGGAGCGGCGAAGCACTGCACCTACCCTCTCTTACACTCTCTCGCACCACATGCTCCGGTTGCTAGGGGCGAGGATAAGCGCGCGTGCCCGCAGCTGTTGCTATGGGAGAGGGAGTGAGAGCGGAGAGATAACACCTGCCGGCGCGCGGACGCCGCCGCGGACAACGCTGCCTGACATAGCCCGAATAAGAAATGCACTCGCATTTAAAACCTCCTCTCCCCCTCTCTCTCCTCTAGGCATCCCTCCCCGCGGCGACCACACTCTCACTGCGCATGCAGCGACGCCGACGGAGGCAGCGTCTGCTAGCGAGTTTCTTGGTTGAAAAAACCGACTGCTCGCGCTGCACAACCGTTCACTGGCCACCCCGTATATATGGTACTGGATCTTGACCTGCAAGGTAGTGCCGGTGGGATATTTCTCCTGTGCGTTGTTGAACAATAAAAATTCGCAGTATGCGCGTTAACTAAAAGCGGACTGCGGGTCTCTGTGTCCAGTCGGAGTCTTCTGTCTCTCATTGCCCATTAGCAGCGATTGGCATTTTGCAGCAGGAAACACCGGTCTATCACTGCGTGATTGCGCCTCCCCGGGTTTGTCTCCTGCGCAACGCCGCGATGAGCGCCAACGTCAACGCCGCCGCCAGAGTAAGCGTTAGCGCCCACTGCTTCGCATCCACACATGGTCCCCTTTAGCGGGAGATGGTGTAATTTTTGTTTCTCTTCGATATGCCTAGTCTAAGGTATGTCTTCTATATGAATATATCCGTTAATGTTGAGGGTGGCCAGTTTAGCAGTAGAAAATATAGTGTGAAAAAGATTTCCCAACATTGAAATGAAATCATTCATTTCATTTGTAAATCCACGTACTGTGTGTATAGCTGTTTCTCCAGAGCTGTTATACTTTTTTCATACATGGAAGAAAAAGCTTCAGTCATTTATAAAATTTCTACAATGCTCATAATATGTTTCTTTTGATTGCAGGGCGCCGCACAAGGTCAAAGTGTCCCATGCAGAAAAAGTGGGCAAAGATTAGACTACGAGGTCCTCTCAGTGTGGCGTGTGCCAAAAAGTTTTCAAGAGAAGAGGGGGGGGCTGCAGAGGCACTTGTTAATTCACGAAGGCGTAAAAGGCCACGCTTGTAATGTGTGCGACAGGAAATATGCGTACAGACAGGACCTCGTCATCCACATGCGCACGCACACGGACGAAAGCTCTTACGAATGCTTGTGTTGCCCTGCCACCTTCACGACAAGTCGAAATCTAGAAAGACATAGGTTGACACACACTGGCGAACGAGCGCATGAGTGCGATGAGTGCGGACAGAACTTTTGTCAGAAATCCGCCCTGGTGCCCCACACGCTGACTCATTCGCGAAATTGCTTGGTTGTCACGTGTGTGGCCGGAAGTTCTCCCGCACAGACAGCCTCAAGTTGCATATCCGTACGCACACCGGTGAGAGGCCGTACGCATGCAACCTGTGTCCTGCTACATTCGCGAGCATGAGTACTCTAAAAGCCCACTGTCCTACCCACACTGGTGAACGACCTTATAAATGCGACATATGTGGGATGGCTTTCAGCGCAAGGCCAGGTCTTTCTCAGCATAAGCGCCTTCACTCAGGCATAAAAGAGGTCGTTTGTAAGTTCTGCAGCCGCAAATTTGTTACTAAAAGCGAACTTACACGGCACACCCGCACTCATACAGGCGAGAAGCCCTATGCGTGCCACCAATGTCCTGCAGCATTCGCACAGAGGGTTAATCTGAAAAGACATATTTTAACCCACACTCGTGAGCGAGCGCATAAGTGCGACGTATGCGAGAAGGTTTTCAGCAAAAGAGGAAACCTTTTGCGCCACGGCCGTATTCACTCATTGACTATCTAAACGTGAGTGTCCATTGTGTAGCAGCACATTTTCTCCTGAATAACTCTCGCTCACATGTACGCGCACCCTGTTGAAAAGCCACAAAGTATTTCTGATGCCCGGCGCCATTCACGTCAGAAAAGCGCCCGTGACCTTCACTGATGTACAAAAGCCAATAAACCTTTAGCACTACCAATAAACCTGTTATCAGTAGTGAAGTTTTAACGTTTCGGCTGTAGTGAAGTTTTAACGTTTTAGCATTAACGTTTCGGCTTCCCTTTGCAAGCCAAGACGTTCCGTTTTCCTGCCATAATGCTCATTTGTTAATTTGCAATTTGCCGCCACACGGGCGCTAACTCAAATTTGAGCTCCCAAACACGATGATGATGATATAGTGTGTTGCTTAATAGCGCAAGGGCCAGCTGTGTCCATACAGCGCCACGTGGTCTTGTAATGAATTTCCTGTGTATTCCGTATGAAATGATGAAATGAGGTGTAAATGATGGATGTGACGTGTGTCATACCCAGGAATTCGGGACATCGCTTTTAGTTCACCGTTTTTCACACCACGTGGCGTACGGACCTTCAACTTTCAAAATTGGCGCGATGACGCATGCCGCGCGGCAGACAAAACGACAATACACATAAAAAAAGGCAGCACGATATCGACTATCGCCACCGAGAGCGAACCGTGATCGGGGAGTGATAAGCGCAAGGCGTACGACGAGCGGTCGGTTGGCTGCTCGATCGTGAATCGGCAGGTATATTGCAACGAATGCGTGCACACAAGTCACTTGTCTTTGCTTGAAAAGGGTGTGCTGCCCATCCTGTCGTCATTTTCAATATATTTCGTCCGATTGTATCTTTGTAGGTCCCCACGGGTTTCTTTAGAAACTAAGGACGTCCTTTCGTCGCTGCCGTTTTCGTGATCATAGAAAGCTAATTTCAAGACAATAATACCAGCCTACGATATGGTAATGACGGTTTGAGGATATGCAGAGACTCGACGTCCCTTATGTTTGTTGGCGTCACTTTACAAATGATCTTTTTTTTTTTTCGCGTTATAGAGTGAAGGAAACAGGCCGTGCGATATTCACTGCCAGTGACAATCTTTTTTAGGGCTCAAAAAGGAGCTAAAATAAAGGCCGAGATTGATTACAGGGACGAGATTGCTCAATGACCTTCTGAATTTAAGCATTCTAAATACGGCGCTTTAATTTAAACAACGCTCTTTACGTTTATAGAGCACATAGTAAAAGACGTCCGAAATAACGTATTTCATTATGCACATGACATGCTATACAGCTCGTCGGCGCCTCTTTGCTAACTGTTCGTGAAAGCGTAATGAAACCAATTATATTCAGGTATCCGACCACCCACCGCGGTGGTATAGCGATTACAGTGCTCGGGTTCTGACCCGAAAGCCGCGTGTTCGATCCCGGAAGCGGCGGCTGCATTTCGATGGAGTTGAAATGCTGGATATATTGCATACTGTGCGATGTCAGGGCACGTTAAAGAACATCAGCTGGTCAAAATTTCCGGAGTCCTCCACAATGGCGTCCTTTATAATCATAACGTGCTTTTGGGACGTAAAACACTTGATAATATTTGGATGTACACGACCGTAAAACCACCTCTTTGTTTCGCTGGCTATGCGGTCTGCACAATGTCGTCAGGTCTTGGTTTGTGACCCGGCTATTTCGGCCAGAACGAGGAACGCGTACAAGCGAGTTTGAAGTTAGCGCTCGTCTGGTTTCCTTGCCGCTACTTGTGTCATTGTTTCTTTGCTCGTCTTGCTCAAGAACAGCATGCTTACATTTTTATATGGTAATGTTTCTTAAAAGGTCACTCGCCAGTACCTATTTAATACTTGCATGACACGCTTATTGATGAGTATTTAAAGCAACCACTCATTGTGCAATTCAGATGTGTGACGCTGGTGCTATTCTACGCTTCTGCCACGGAATATTACATGTGTTAAGGGGGGCCCTCACACTATACATGACATTATTATAGGGTTTTTTTTTTTTTCGAAACAGTTTCAAGCACGGTCGTGGCCGTGTTCTAGAAAACCTGTTTTCCATGCAGAAGTCCTGGGTTCGACTTCCGTACGAGCCGAATGTTCATATTGTTCATTTATTTTTGCCCACAGGCAACACAACGGATTCTCTGCAAAACGAGCTGTTTAACGCGATCAAGTTAAAACAGATCGCTTTTTTTGTGGAATACTTAGCCACCAATGAAATCACAGGTGGCTCCAAAAACGCGTGGTTGATGCAATATCTATAGTATACCATGCCTTGTTCACATTCGTGACGACTCTAATAAGACAAGTGCTCATTTTTTAAAAGAAAATTTGTGGTTGAGAAAATAATAATAATAATAATAATAATAATAATAATAATAATAATAATAATAATAATTTATTATTCTTATAACTTATTATTATTACTGCTGTTGTTGTTGTTGTAAAGGGGGTTTATTGAACGCTGGCGTAGGGGTTGGCCGGTAGCTTGATCAACGGCTCAAATCAATGGACCTTGAGAGCGAGCGAGCGGCGCCCTCGGGCAATGCGCGGTAGACACAGACCCGGAGTCACTGGAGAGGGTCACCCACTTATTATTATTATTATTATTATTATTCTTATTATTCTGTGTTCTCCAACCTTTCCCTGAATACTTCAAAGACCAAATTCATGAGTATATCGCGCAAAACATCTATCTTGTCTTTTCCATACTCTGTCTGAATACCGTTTCGTTATGTAAGGTTTATGAGATCAGTGATCTAGGTGTTGTTTTTGATAGCACGTTAAATTTTTCTCCTCACACTAAACGTGCTGCCATGCATGGCCATCGTTCTCTCGGCTGTGTTTGCAGAATCTCTCGTGAATTCAGTTCTCCTACAGCCTTCCACAAATCAAACACTGCAATATGTGTTCCTCAACTTGAGTATGCATGTGTGATCTGGAATAGAATTGCTAAATCCAGCAGTAACGCCATTGAGCGAGTCGAGAAAAAATTCCTAAGCATTTACAACCATCGTTTTGCTAGAAATGACTCTGGATCTTGTTCTAACACTGCTGGATTATTATCATTGCCATCACTTTACTGCCAACGAAATCGCGCTGACCTGTTATTTCTTTACAAGCTAGTTCACGGTATGATACCCTGCCCTTTACTTCTCAGTTGCATTAATTTTTGAATTCCGCGTAAGTTAACCAGAGAGAATCGACCATTTCATGTACCTGCCAGCTTCTTCCTACACTCTACCATTCACAGAATACAAAGTCTCTATAATGTCAACTTTCTTGATTTTGTGTTTTTCATTGTCCACAGTCATTGTTTTGATCCGAGCTTTGCACAGTCTTAACATAGTTTTGCACATTGTACAAATTTTCCCCTTTTCTGTCTTTCAGGAAGCCTTCTGCATAGTTGTGTATATTTCACATTATTTTTCACTCCGATTCCATGATTCTCGTGTTGCCTTTTTATTCTTCCCCCTTTGCGTTAATTTCTTTTTTGTCTCTGCGTTTTCGTTCTTTTTATTTGATGTCTCTTTCTGAAGGCTGTCTGTATTGTGTTGTTTATTTTTTTTTAATAGAATGCTTTGTTGGGCGCGTTGGTTCATTATGGAAAAGATTTGAGCGCAAAAATCTTTGCGCTCAAATCTTTTATTTTTTTTTGTTTTGTTTTATTTATGCGTGCGCCTGCAATAAGACCTTATGGTTGTTCCCGGGCACATTAAATAAATGATTTATTATTATTATTATTATTATTATTATTATTATTATTATTATTATTATTATTATTATTATTATTATTATTATTATTATTATTATTATTCACCAGTGAACCACAATCTTGCTTTGAAAAAGTGAGTACTTGTCTTATCAGAGGCGTCACTGATGTGAACGAGGCATGATACTGTAGTTATTACACCAACCACACGTTTTTGGAGGAGCGCATGATTTCATTGGTGGCTAGGTATTCCACAAAAGAGCGATCTGTTCTAACGCGACAGCGTTAAAGAGCTCGTTTTGCAGAAAATCCGGTGTCGGCGCTGGTGTTGGCGTCGTTCGTCATGATCGAAAAATAAGCGTTGCCCGAGGGCGAAAATTCGAGATAGATGCAAATAAATAAACAATATGAATATTCGGCTCGAGCGGAAATCGAACCCAGGACTTCTGCATGGAAAACAGGGGTTCTACAATTCAGCCATGCCGGTGCTCGAAACTGTTTCGAAAAAGAAAACTATAATAATGTAGTGCCAGGAGCCCCCTTAACACATGCAATATTGCGTGGCGGAAGCGTAGAATCGCACCAGCGTCAGACATTTGAATTGCACATTAAGTTTGTTGCTTTAAAAACCGACCAATTCCCAAGTGCCCAGGCATGAGTAATCATCATTATCAGCAACAGTATCAACAAAGTGTGCAGCCGCGTATTCGCGCTTGTAGGTTTAAGAATCGCAAAAGAAAGAATTATGGCTTATATAGAGGGCATTTTGCATGCTGTACTTACAGTAGGCATTGTAGGATAGTTTGAAACAGTAAATGTTACCAGTACAGACGTACTTTTCTTTCCGACAGGGTCGTGGTGAGCGCCGAGAAGTTAAGCGAGGCTGGCAATTGAGAAGGCGATGCGAACGGGGCTCGATTGCGCTTTCTCCTCTTCAAGGCGAAGCTCAAACGCACTTAATGTTCTTTCAATTGGTTAATCGCGTGCTATAAAGAAGCTCGTTGATAGGTGTACGCCAGACTTAAGAGATTTTACGTTGAATACAAACATTTTATTCATATCGTATGGCTGATATGTTCTACTGACATGTGTTCTCCAGCAGAAATTCCGCATTTCTTCATTGATGAACTAGCTGTAGTTCTACGTGATTTAGCTGAACAAGGCACCATCTCGGCTTTCTCCGCGATGGAAACAATACTGCCTTATATTTTCAAATGAATGAGAACTAACAAAAAATGATGCCGAGGAAAGTATAGGGTATGTTATTAGGGGTAATTATAATGTAAATGTGAAGAATGAAAAGTGGATGAAAAGATAAATTGCCGCTCTCAGGGACCGAACCTGCGACCTTCGAGTAACGCGTCCGATGCTCTACCAACTGAGCTACGACGGCGGTCATCCCTCCGTCATCCACTTTATATGTGCATTTAAACCTGGGAGTGTTAGTCAGCACCGCTAGTAGCCATGGCGGCGAGTGTGGAACAGTATTTTTCTGCCTGTTGGCATCACGTAGCACATGATCTTTCTACAAGCTGGCAGCTGAACAATGTTCCCTCGCATACTACCTGAAGGCATCCAGTCTGCCAGAACGAGACCCTCGCTATGCATGCAGGAAAGAAGTGGAAATTTTAGAGGGCCCCTCACCAGGTTTGACAATTTTGAGCTGACGAGTGGAATGCGTACGCTGGGCGTCCACAATCACGTCTGCAAAAATTTGCAACGCAACGCGCCGCGGAAATAGGTCAACTTTCAAGCTGAACGCTCCTTGCCCTTCTCGCGGGCGCGCGCCCAGAGAATGAGGGGATGACGTATACGATGGAGTAGCCCTACGTAGACGGTGGTGCTGTGACGTCGCGCCTCTACGTAGACGACTGTGCTTTGACGTCGCCAGCACTAGCACGTGACACCGCGATAATTATTTGACGCGACGTGTAGTTTATGCAATTTGTAGCTTGAATAGACGAATAAAACTTGAGAGCAGTAATAAAACACACAAACAGAATGTGTGCATTTTCTTTTTTCATTTTTTCTGCGAATCGTAGCGAGATGCAAGACTAATCTACCTCCGTTCCGCATGCGTTCGTGTTCTTGCGCTTTGCGCATCGTGCAGACGCCACCCTTACAACGAAACTAATTTTCTATCGCGTTCCAGAGCTCATAAGGCTCATTTATCCTCCCGCGTCTAAATGTTCATGCGGCGCACCGCTTGTCTCGCGTCCGTACAAATGTCGCAGATTTCATGCTCAGTAATGGGTTGAATGCCAAGTGATCGGCGAGGGCGCATTCGGCATAGCTTGCATAGACGAAGCATAGAACGCCGCCACAATACCGCTTGAGTTTCGGCGGCTAGGGCTGGTTCGATCACGTGATGCGCTCGTGACATTGTGTGCGCATGACGTGTTTATGCGTATGCGTCATGTGATCCTCCCGCTCACGTGCCGAAGGGGGCTGGGAATGCATTTGGCTTGCGAAGGCTACACGGGGCGAGCGCCGAGGTTTTCAAGCTCGCCTCCTTGCATCATGGTTTCGAACCGCCTCAAAACATCGGTTTTCTCAGCTTCTAATAGACCGATTAAAAAAAAATTATTGTGGCATAATGCTCTTTATAGGGCGCTCAACCACTTCTAGTGTCTAACTAAAATTCCTTATGTCACCTGGTGAGGGGACCTTTTTAAGGGCTCGTTTTTCCTTGTTAGACACAATATTATTGGGAGCTAACAGACAATAATGCCAAGGAAAATATCGGGGATGTTATTAGTAATAAATGTAATGCAAATGTGAAGAAAGAAAAGTGGACAAAAAGATACCTTGCCGTGGGCAGGGACCAAACTTGTGACCTTCGGATAACACATCCGATTTTAAGAAAGGGAAAATAGACAACCACCCCTTTTTAGCGGGAAGCCACAAGGAAATCCATACGGGTTTCTCAGAAAGAAAAGCTTGTTAGTTGCCGCAAAATTCGTCCTGGTTCGGGGTTCGAACCCGGGACCAACGCCTTTCCGGGGCGGTCGCTCTACCAATTGAGCTAACCAGGAAGCTAGCAACTGCCAGCGCGAGGGCGAATTCATCCACAACTCGAAGCACATGGACACAAGTAATGCTCATTTGCATTACTTATGCCCATGTGCTTCGAGTTGTCGATGAATCGCCGTCATCCTACCCTGCAATTAGAAGTGCTCGTCGATTTCATAGGTAAATAAACTCCAATTGATTAGCTTCTTTTTTTCTCGCGGCACATGAAGCTTTCGAGGAGCTTCTGCGAGCAATACACGCAAATTAAAACTTATGAACACTTATGATACAACCAAAACCATAGGCGGAGAGTACGGGGGGGGGGGGGGGCTGGGGGGGCTCGGGCCCCCTCCGGGCAGCTTCATGGGGGGCCGAGCCCCACTGACGCTGGCCCACAGTATTTTTTAATAGATTTTCTTAGGCTCTCATCCACTGCCAAGGGACTGTTGGTCATCCTGTCTTGCAGCTATTTCACCGCGGGCTGTTTATGCCCACTCCTTTTCCTTTCAGGCTTTGAAAATTCGGATCATGGGACAGTGACAACTACGGAGTCTGGCGCCGTGGTCGCATTGAGAACGAAGTCGCACGATGACGAAAATTGCGGAATTTGCACGGCTCTTGTTAAAAATAAGTACGGCATGTACCTACGCATCAAGAAAATGAAAGTTTTTTTTATGTAACAGACATTTGTTTATTGTCTTCTAAATTTTCGATAAGTCCTTCTCTCTCTCGCTATATATATATATATATATATATATATATATATATATATATATATATATATATATATATATATATATATATATATATATATATATATATATATATATAGCGAGAGATGAGAATGTGGGAAAGCAAATCGGGCGCCCCGCCCCCTCCGGGAATATGAAAACTCTCCGCCTATGACCAAAACAATTGTTGCATGGGACAACTGGCCGTGCGGTGATTCGACAAGATAGATTATTTCGCAGCCTATCGCGTTACACTCATTCCATGTGTTACACTCCGCCTTCAGCTACGTTCGACGCCACGCAAAATAGTCGTCCGCCGAGATATTTATCTCATGCAGAAGACGAAGTGAAACGCTACACGGATTACATAACGAAACGGCCACCTGCCAGCCTTGCATTCCCACGCGTTTTAGATTTTCCATTCAGAAGCTATCCGTTGCCATTCCGTGGCTGACAAGAACATCGTGATAAGCACATAGCCTAAATATATGGACCTGCTTGTGGGTTAATCTAGCGAATACGGGCCACCCGGCTGCCTCCACCGTCGTTCTTAATTTTCTGCGCTACACGAGTGTGTTCCGCCACAATGAGAGTAAGTCTCTTCAATCTACATCACGTCTACGATTACCATCTGCTGTCCAGTAGTTCGTTATATCGCAAGAATAGCAGCAGCGGCACCAAATAATTCCCTCCTTGACTCGAGCGAAGCGTGACAGTCTTGATCGCCGAGAGTTCGACCAGCGCCTCCAACAAGAAGGCGTCGTTCGACAGAGCGAGTAGCAGCACCGATCGCGGACGCAGGTCAGAGGCATACATTCAAAGCCCACCTACTGACTTCTCAGTCCCCTCCGACAACGAATAACTCTGCGCTTCACACGGGCAGCAGACAATTTAAAATGGAGGCAACAAATTGAAGAAAAGCGCGCTTAGTCTCAACGCACTAATTGGACATATGACGGCGCTTCATGAAATTCTTATTATACGTGAGGCCATAGGCGTCGGGCCCCCCAGCCCAGTCATTTAAAGGGCACGCAAAATTCAGCCCCTTACCTTTCCTGAGTCGCCTTTCACGTCAGGTTTTAGTGCGCAGGGTAATGGCTACGCATGGTGTTTTGAAAGTTATGGCGAATGGCGACCAATTAGGCACCCCTGATGTTAGTTGCGAATAACTGTTTACCCCGTAAATAACCGGTAAAGCTGGGGACCGATGGCAGGCCTTTTTGAGATGCACGTCATCGCTACTCTTTTAATTTCTTTGTCGTTGGTTTCGTCGGACTCGGCGACCGGAGGGGGGGGGGGCACTGCAACACAACCGCCCCCCCCCCCCTCCCACTAAGGAAATGGAAAATCCTGTGCACGCCTATGCGTGAGGCGTTTATTTTCTGGCATTATAGAGCATGAGTCCACATCTACGTTTCCTGAGCACAGCACAGACAGACAGGTGTGACGAAAGTGAGCTTTTTTAGGTGGGAAATACTGCACAGAAGCGCCCCGAAAAAATACTAAATGTGTACCGTAACACTGCGGGTGCCCCATCAGCGCATTCATTGGCGTTGCCTTTGAAGAGGCTCGAAACCCAATCCTGACAGCATGACAACAACGTCGCAATGGACACAAGCATACATTTACGGCCCCGAGCGCGTAAACATGCAGCAAATTCATTTGCGCAGACGTCTGAGAGCCCCGGCGTGTCCACAGCAAGTTAAAGGCGCGATATTCATCTCCACGCAGTCGAAAAATACAGACAAGTATACGGTGTCTAGCGAAATGTGGCCGCAAGCATCATGCATCACTTTCTGGAGCACTGCCTTCTCGCTACACGCTCCACGATAGTAAAATTCAAAGAGCGAACGGTGCGGGAACATGACGCATGAACTTCATTCCTCGCTTTCTTATCAAGGAGAGAAAAAAAGGGAGAGAAATGCACCCCCCCCCCCGCCCCCCCTCCCACGCGCACGCTCGACCCCAGCGTGCGCCGAGGCGAGATTACGATGGTAGCGCCCCGACAGTAGCAAGCTGCTACTCCGCGGCCGGTCGCTGCGACCTGGGAACTTTTGACCAACACTGTACATTATAATAATATCGTCGAATAATTTACTCATTATTCATCTACCCGCACTTCATGATTGCCTAGATCTATCACTGATAAAGTCTAATCATCACCTCTTAAATACCCTTCTCTTGACACTTTAATAGATAAGTTGCACAGATTTTCACGAAAATCATTCCCGATTATTAATTATCGGTAGCTATCACTAAGAACAATTCCATGCTGTTATCTGTCTCGGATCGCAATTTCATACATTGAATACCGCATATAGATCCTTGTAAGTTAAAGCCTTCTATTCTACGCTTAAAATGGCTCAATTCGTTATTACAAGTGATTACTTATATCGACAAGGTACGAATGTGCATTAATACTGCTGAGTAAGTCTCAGTCGCTGTGAGTTCTTGGGAGGTCAGTGTAACTTTTAATAATTATCCGTACTAATTAAACTAACATACTTAAAATAAATTAGCTTTGACAATCACTACTGCTATTTACTTACATGCGATGATGATCTAGTATAACTTGTACATATTGAAGTGCGATCTATAAATATGTATATATTATGTAGGTCCATTTATACTGACCGCTTTCACCCATAAGTTCTAAATTGTTATATTCATCAGTACCTTTAATTACTTATACTGAATGGAGGAAAATTTGTATTAGTATCAATATGTGTTGTTCATTCTTTTTCTTTGAACTGCGAAGCCATATTCTCATTTTTGGTTATTCACTTTAATTAACCAAATACTTGTCATTGCTAATTATGAACTTAAGATCTCCATAGTATTCATACCCTGCCTAGGTTGAGCAGCTTCAAGAAAACAACCCTATATAAAAAAGATGTGAAATTTTCTCGCATTCTGGGGCAACGGAAAGCACTATAAAGCGCTTTCTCTATCAGGTGGTTTCACTGCAATGCACCTTTTTACAAAAGTGCCCGTCGAACCTCAGAAACTTCGTCAACGTCAGCCAAGTTTCACAGATATGAACATTGAGTCATGGACATTATGCAATTTCAGTGATTTAAGCAGGTGAAGGCGCATTGTTCTTATATAAATTTCTAAACTCTCTCCTATGGAGTTTTACATATCACCTAAAAGTGGTCCTCGAACCCAGAATTTTTATGGGAATAAAGCAAAATTGCTTGCATTGTGAGATAATGGCGCCCAGATTATACACATGGAGTGATTTAAGTGTATATTGTGGCGTTGCACTGTAATTAATGTTCAAAATTGGTTTCCCATTGAGTGACGCTGCACACTCGGCAGCTACACAAGCGATGGCGCTAGTTGTCGATGTCCAGAATTCCTGGACATGATAAGGAAACTTGTACAGGAAAGAAATGACATTTTGACCTGTGTGCATACGTTGGCGAACTCGCTCATTAGTCGACTCACTCGGACTCACTCGTATTCACTCAGACTCAGATCGAGCCGTGAGTCCGAGTCTGAGTGAGTCCGGGTGAGTAATATTTTGGTGAGTTTGAGTTCTAGTGAGTCCGGTTGAAGAAAGTTTTCGTTAGTGTGAGTCCGAGTGAGCTCGGCTCAGGAAAAATTTTGGTGAGTCTTAGTCCGAGTGAGTCCGAAGCGCAATATATATTTCTTGAGTGAGTCTGAGTGAGTTCCACTTTTTTTTTTTGCCCACCTATGGTCCTATCTACTCATCTTCAGCATCACTATCAGCCTTACCTGGATTCACGTTTATACTCACGTCTCCTCACACGTATTCCAAAGCAGTGTCGTTCATGCACCATTTCAATATTTATTGATTACAGGCGCGAATTAGGTAGGGGGGGTGCCTTGACCTCCCCCCCCTTCCCGCCATATCTCCCAGAGAATTTCTTGATAAATATACTGTACGTTGTCATCTCTTCCAAGAAAATTGACCTTACTTGTTTGCGAACACTCATAACTCGTATTCGAAGGTACTATATCAAAACGCCTAGAAAAACGCAGATTACGTGAGATATTGGTGTTAAAGAGCATTGACACCATGGTCGAAAAAGCTAATTCTAGGCTAACGACCTCATGATTCGACTCACCCGGACTCACTCGGACTCAGATCGAGCCGTGAGTCTGAGTGAGTCTGGGTGAGTAATGTTTTGGTGAGTTTGAGTCTGAGTGAGTACGGTTGAGAAAATTTTCGTGAGTGTGAGTCCGAATGAGTTCGGCTCAGGAAAATTTTGGTGAGTCTGAGTTCGAGTGAGCCCTACGAGTAAGCGAAAAACTAGCAGTTGTTCCGTATACGAATACAACCGATGAGCGAAGCTCCTTAGAAATGGGACGCACACGGCGTTCGGCGCGGGCGGCGTTTCATTGTCCAGGCAACGGACCAAGCACTGGGTGGACGACAGGGTGAAGCGATGGTTTCGCGCGTTCGCCGGTACTGGCACCATTCGAACTGAAAAAGTTCAAATGGCGCCAGTCTCTGCCATCAGATTATGTCCAAGCGTTTCGCAGAAAAAAAAATATCGTCAGATTATCACGCGTCAACGTTCTACAAAAAGCCATAACGTGTGCACCTTGCACGGTACATGATTTCCACAGCGTTGCTTGTTGAAGAAACGCATATTAATAACGCACTCAGTGAAAGATCCCCACAGAGAGGTAGCGGGCCAGTGAATAAACGTTG
>JALIZH010019969.1:0-125792 GCA_030522465.1 Rhipicephalus appendiculatus
GGCTTACTGTTCAGCCGTCCGCCCTTAAATTTCATTTGCTGCTTAACCCTTTCAGACACCACCTATGAAGAACTTTCAGTAAAAATGTGAAATCGATGAAACGTTATCTTAAGACACTCAATAGTCTATTGCAACAAAAATAATCTCATAATATGTTAATTTATGTACGTTATAGTAACTAATCCTAATTAAGTTATAATTAAATATCTATTTATCCTGAAGTCATTGATTCTCAGTTTTGGCATAAGTAGAATGAAATCTCAGGCTAGAAATATAGCGCAAGTTCAGTTTTAGTTATGTCCATTTTGAGCGAAGAAAAACTACACTTTTCACATGGCTCACAGGAAGCGACACGTCGAACGACTCGTCGAACGTGGTAGTGCCTTCAGAAAAGTGATCATATACAACAGTACACTACAAAATGAAGTTCAATGAAGACGAATTTATTTTTCAGGAGGTTCAGTTCACCCAAAGCTTAATATATCTCACTCTTTCTTAGCGCCTAGTTGATACAAATAGCAAAAACAAGTGATGTACACAATTGTGTACATAGTGTGTCAAAGGGTTAAACCACTGGGCAAAAAGCTATGTCTTCATACTTTGTCACGGTAATAAGAGGAGCTGACTAAAGCTACCAGGATAACCTGTACTTGCTGTCACATCACGAAGACCAGCAGCATTACTGTCACCCTAATTAATGTTGAATTCCAATGGCAAAGTCAGTCGGAGCAAGTTTTTTCTGCCCGTTTTGGAGCAAGTGTGTTCCAATGACAGAGTGCAAGTCGGAGCAGATTCAGAGCGGGAGTCACTCTGTGGAGCAGGAAAAGTTGCCCTGCCAAAATCGGCGGAGTGGACAGGAACTTGTTTTTGTGGTACTTGATTTTGTGGTAATGGTGGACGGCATGGATGAGTCAGCAAATTGTTCGGCGTTGTTTCCGCCGCTCGATAGTTACAGAGCCGAGTCAGAAAGATGTTCCTGCACGAGCGATTCATCGGATGGTTACAGCGATGCTGAAACTATCGCACACGAGTGGGGATTCGACACAATTCGACAGCGGAATGGAATAACTGTATGGAAGGTACTCTGGGCACTCGAAAGATAGACCTTTCACTTCCGTCTTACTCCAGCGGCGTGTATTGTGTTCCAATCGCGGATCTGGAGGTGTTCCTCTATGCCAGAATCGAGTGCTTGCTCCTGGAGTCTGTCGGCTGCTCCGACACTGCCACTGGAATTCAACATAAGTCCTGTGACTGTTAAGGGGGCCCTGGGCCCCAAATTACCCATGTTGTTTTTATCAGACGTTTGACAGCTATGTACCTCGATGACTACTGCAACGCTGTTGAAAGCAGCGAGAGCAAAGCGTTTGACATTTTAACTTGTCTCTGAAGTGGGTTTCCATGCCAACCTGCAGTGTCGTACATCAACAATTTCTACCGCGGGAATTGAGGTACATGCTGGGCATATGGTGAGCGTTTTGAGTGGGTGGTAATATTTCGCACGATTGCGATGTACTCAGTGTGAGAAATTTACGAGCTGTAGTGTGTTTTAACGCTGGTTAGAGCTGAAAAAAAAAAAAAAAAAAAAAGAAGATGCCAATTTGTGCATCACAAATTTAGTTTCTGTGCAACTGGCACAGGTGGTGCTATCGAATGGTCTGCACGAAACGCAGCCTTAGTCAATACACCTACTCTGCATTTCTGCATCAGGGCAAAGCCATTCATTCCGGTATGTAAAAACGGAGAATTTCCTGGTATTTTCTAATACTCGCTTCTGGCCCAGTCTGACCTCTCATTGTCGGCATGGAGTCTGCTAATTTTTGCGGTGTCGAAGCCATCAAAAAGTGCGACGGCCACTTGTGGCAGGAAGGCCGCCATGTTTTTGTTGCAGGGTTCCAGTACGACGAAATGTAAGCCGCGTTTTGACTGTAGGCACTTAAGCAGACCAAGTCCGAGGGCAGTGGCAATCTATTGCTGTTGTATTCACTGCCTTGCCCTTGTGGCAAAACTGTGACTTTTTCCATTCGCTTAATCACTTTTGTTCGTAACCTGCAAACAGTTTTGAGCCATAAACATGTTTGTTAGCAACCTGTAAACAACAAACATGCTTGTACTGACACTCCCATTGCTCTGGCGATGCTGTACAATGTACTATGCACGTTGCGGAAAAAGAAAAATAGATAAGGTCAAGAGAGCATCCTCTATTTGGAAAAATGAGACATTTTAGAGTCGACAGAACAAAAGTACCTCCTATACCAGTGGTGGAAGCACTTGAAGCAGCAGACTGCTAGCAGAGAGTTATTTTTAGCTTGTTCCTTAGCCTTAGCCTTCACAAAATACAGGGCAACCAGATATTAAGGAGCCATGACACGGTCACCCAACAATTTATGGCTTTCAATGAAAAATGGAAGAAGAGGGTCTGTATATACCTATACGTACATGACAAGTAGGCTGTAAAAGAATATATCAGAGCAATACAAGCCCTATAAGTTGCTGGCCAGAACCCCGGCCCACTGCCGGCGACCACCATTTTACCATGGCACATGTGACGTCATGTGCTGCATGCAGCGGCGCCGTCGTCTTCCACCAATGTTTCAGCCACCACAAATCGTACAATACAGCGCAGACCATTTATAACGTAACCGCTTACAGTGCAGGACCGGCTATAATGTGGTTTTTTCTGACTCCCGTTTACCCTTCCATAGGACTCCATGTATACGCATACCGCTTATTGTGCAGTCCCCCGAGGTGAAAGACCGGTTATAATGCAGTTGCCGGCAACTCCTCGGAGAAGCGAGGGGGACGAGCGCGCTTATCAGCGCAGGTGCGCCGGCCGGGAGAGAGCGACGACAGCGTTACAGAGGAGGGGACGCGGAAAGAATGACCGAGGCGCGAGGGGGGAGGAAGAAGGGGGTGATTACGGGGGGTGGGGGTGCAGCTGCCTTACGCGGGTGCGGGGGTGTGTGGAGGGGAACTGGTTGTGAAGGCGACGGGGAAGCCTTTGCCGCTTTTGATTCGGCCGCCTGTCATGCACGCCCCGCCACAAACAGGCGCCCGCGCGCCCACCGCTGTTTCTCTCCGGTTTTCAATGGGGAAAATACGTCGTAGAGCGCAGATTTCGCGCATGCGAATTCGATTACCGCGCTAGTGATATGCTTTGAGATGCGATCGAGCTTTCGCCTTCGACGACCAAGCTTAGAAGACTTTTTTCGGGATAGTTGCAGCGGATGTTCTCCCGACCGCGAACCGAAACTTCGTTGATCAGGACGTCTTGAGGGGCTAGTTGATTCATTCTATGCAGGAAAATAATTGCGCACTCTCGAGCTAAACCGAGGGCAGCACGCGTGAAACGATCTCTTCTACGCCCGATCTCCGCGTTTCTTGGGCAAGCGTCTCGCGACGGCATGCCACATTGCAACGCACGCGCTAGGCCTAACAAACGCTAGCTGCCTCGTCGGTAATGGCCGCGGACTATCAAAGTTGCGGTTTGGTGCCGAGTCAACGGAACATTTCGCACTTGTTACATTTAGAAGGGGTGCCTTACATCTTCGACGAAAATGAGGGCCTGTGTGTGTAACACTCGTGTGGCGGTTCGTGGTCGCCACGGTTTTCGACATCGCGCACGCGCCCGGAAAATTGAAAGCGTGCGGCGGAAACTTCAATTGCCGTTTGACGTGTAGTTTCTGTGCATTGTGGTATCGCGGCGAACTTAGCATAACTGAGGAGATCTGAAAAGTTAGTTGGCATCTTTCCGTTACGGCGGTTTTCTTTCTTTCTTTTTTTTTTTTTTTTTTTGCGCGTTCGTTATGTCGGCACCGCAGGGTCCGCGGACGCTAACCGTTCAACATTTTCAAACTTAAGCAGATGCAAACTTACCTCCCAGTCGCATGCCCTGATAGTCAGGAATCGCGCGGCTGTCTCTTGGTCATGTTTTGCACACACGCTGCCTTTCAAAAATGTTGTTTTGGTTATAGTGCGGTACCGCTTATAGTGCGGATATTCGCGACTCCGGCGACTTACGTTATAAGCGGTCTATGCTGTATCAGTGCCAAGCTGAAGAAAGCTAAAATATCTCGATTTCATGCGCAGCGAACTGTGGAACAATATCATTCACCAGAAAGCAGACGCTTGCAGAGCAAGCTGCTTGTTACGTCACGGCTTGCGAGTGTGCCAGTGCTGCCCGACTCTCGGGTCGCTCGCGTGTTTATATAAATATATTCAAATATAAATTAAGTGCTTCACCAAATGCGCTAAAATTTCGCCAGCTGGTTTGTGAACACACTTGGATCAACCCAGATGTCACAGATTATGACTGAAAATTGGGTGTCATGGCCCCTTTGAAAGAAAAACAATGCATCTGGGTAGGTCATGAGAAGGACATATAACTGATGCTCAATCAGAGAGTTGGAATAGATATATTAAGAGATGGGACGCACGGTCAAGGAGTGCAGAGGGTTAGGTGGATTGATGAAACGAAGAAATTTGTACGCAGGAAATGTCATCGACTAGCACAGGACATGGTGGGTTGGAGATCACTAGAGAAGCCTTCATTCTGCAGTGGACAAGCCAGGCTGATGATGACGTTGATGAAACACTCATAAGATGATCTTGTAGCCATAATCTGGTGATCACCGGCAAAGATGTGAGTGTGACAGGACGGTACACAAGATGAAGGAGGACACAGGACAAGCGCTGAGTCCTGTGTCCTCCTTCATCTTGTGTACCGTCTTTTTGCGCTGCTTTTAAAAACCATGAAGTTCAACCAACTCGCCCAGTTTTGTACGCTGTTGCAGTGTGACAGGATACCGTAACAGGTTAAAGCAGTCATCCAGTGAACAAAACTTAGCATGCCGCAACAGGCGTTTACGGATAGCTCACCTCATGCCGTAAGTATCTTGCGGAGAATGAGCATCTGTGGGTAGTGAAGGTTGGCGTCATAGATGTCTGGTCTTTCCTGCTGATACTGAAACCAAACAAAAAGTGGCCCCGATCAAAATCGACATATTTTTCTAAAGGCTTAGAGCGGTAACTTCCGTTTCAGCCACGGCAGCAGCGAATGTTATTTGAAAGATCGAAACATTAGATGCGTTGGGTATTCGACACTTGCACAAACACGAAACACAAGGACAAAGGTAGGAATAGGCAAACACTGCACTGACTAACAGTGGGAATTTCTCTAAATTAAAAGAACAAGCATAAATCTACCTCAACACATGTCAAAACAAGAATCCGGAAAAAAGAGTGAAGAAAAAATAGCGGAGAGCTTTTAGTATAGAGTGAAAAGCTTATGTTTGGTTTAGCATACATCTGAAAGCTAACACTGAGACAGGGTACACTGAAGGGCACAAATTGGTCCTTTATATATTATGGTTGAAAGGAGGGAAATGTTAATGATAATCATATTGCCATCTAGATGCAAAAACACCCAGTACTAATCATATGACCACATTTCACTTTGTTTTGCAAAAAAGAAAAAAAACACGGCACATCTCAGCTGAATTGTAGCCACATTCTTTGAAATCGGTGAATGAAATAAATCAATAAACTGCAGGCAGTGGTGCCATCTTGGAACAGCTAGTGTAAACACGGGCAGGTTCTCGTTAAGCCTTCTGTGCCACTAATCGAGAATTCATCTTGAAAACAAAACTATCTTGTCAGCAGTACGCGACTGACGGGGCTTCATTACCAAAATCTGAACCACATATGAGCATTAGTGGTGAATGAATGTGCTGAACAGTGCTGTCAGATGACTCAACAGATCCGAGGTCGACAGGTTTCAGTTCGAAAGGAGCTGCCATCTTGACTTATACTATACGCAACCCCATGTGCGGGTTAGCTCTGATCACTATATTCTGACAATAGCATAAGGATGTCAGAGCTCTGGCTGCATTTACGTTTTGCACATGCACAGAGGGTGGAGCACACAATACTAAAGCTAGCACTAAATCCTTGTGTTTGGTGCTTTCCACTGTACTAAGACTTGCTATTGTCAAAGTTGTAATCGTGTGTATCAGAGTACACTATTTCTGCAGCATTTACAGCAGCAGACTACTTCGCAACAGACACATCCCTCCACTTATGTCTGAAAAAGGTTGCGGCATTATCCCTTACAGCTCCATCTCCGCACCTAGACCAGGGGTCTCGAAACATGCGGCCTGCTGACCTTTTGCAAGTGGCCTGCACATGACAGTCTTTGTCCCATATTTTTTTTTTTCGACTTCGTGGCCAGCTGTTTGTGATATTGCTGAATGGTGCTTGCATTATTTTCCCGCTTATTTTGATTACTAACGCTTTGTTCGGGTAAGCAACACAGATGTGACTGGTCTCAAGCATTTTTCTTTTCGTGAGGCACTCATGCGGTCACCTTGTGTTGAAACATAACCATGGAGCAAGAACTCTACACTTCAGGCCAGATTATAGCCAATTGAGGAGCTTGGTATCGATACGTTTCTCGAGTACCTGACGTCAAATGTCTTTTACAAATGATCCACATATGAGATATGGGAAAGGCTTTCCTTCAAATGGCAACATTACCTGACATTTTCTTCAAATTCAAACCCCCCCCCCCCCCTCCCAATTTTTCACAGTGACGGCCCTTTGCAGGCTACCGTATTTACACGATTGTAGGTCGACCCATTTTGTCTTAATTTGAAATCCGAAGTTGCGGGGTCGACCTAGAATGGAAAACTAGTTTCGGTTATAAAGTCTTTCTGAAAATATCCCCGCGCAATGCCGCGAAGCTAGCTTTCCTGCACAGCTTTCAAGCACTGCGTGAAGCCACCTTCGCAGACCAGAATTCGACTTCGTTTCCTTCGGAGACATCGTACATAAATTTTTTTTATAAAATGTGCTCGTGCTCTTTTTTTTTTATTTTGCCGTGCAATATTAGGGGGGGTCGACCTACATTCGTGTCGACTTACAATCGTGTAAATACGGTAAGTCTCATGACTGAGGTGCGGTCACTGATGCGAGCTTGAGACCGCAGACCTAGACGGACCTTATGCAGTGAAAAAAGTCTGGGGTGCAACCGCGTTCCTTGCAATGCGAAGACCGATTTGAGGATGGCTGACCATTGAAGAAAGCCCCACGATTGAGAAGTCGACAAAAGTGATACTTGGCAGTGATTTGGTCGGTTGGACACCCAAATGTCTTCCCCCACAACACCCATCAACGCCACGACACCTACCCTGGCGTGGAGCTCCCAGACGCAGGTATCGTAGGCCATGAGTATTTCAACGTAGAACCGCGACTGCGCGAGCTCCACAAAGTGCTGGAACGTTCGACCCCGAGATGGCGCCAGGATCACGGCGAGGCCCTGCATTGCAGTTCAGCTCTATTTAATTATTTTTTATTTCATTCGATTACCTTACAGGCCTGATGGAGAGCAATAAGTGAGGGGGGCATCACAGAACAAATGACAAAAAGAAAAACAACACATGCATGCCAGAAATGTTTACAATAATAACATGCTCGTGAAACAGTATCACAAGTATAATTAACTAAGCTAAGGATAGTGAGCAAAAGAATGAAAAATAGAGGTCACGGTAACAAAAAAAAAAATTGGAGCATTGCTTGTGCATAAGAAAAAAGAACGTCAAGAAATGCACATAACTCGAGCACATAAACAAACAGAAATACATAAGCTACAAGAATCTGCTTCCCAAAGCAGCGTGAAAAGACAGAGATACAGAAAAATACAACAGAAATACTAAGAACGCCTTAATATATTAAAGGGGCCCTGAAACACTTTTCTAAGTAGCCATGGAATGGACTCAGTAAAGGAGGTTATTGCCTCACGAATTCAACCGCCACAAAAAATTTTAGAATCCATCCAGTACAAGCGGAGTTATAAAGATTTGTCACATGCTGCAATTGCATTCTCCCTTCTCTTGTCCCGACGAAAGCGCTGGAAGCTACACAGGGAGGGATGGCACGGGGAAAGAAAATACGTCACGCGCGCCTCGTGACCTCGAGCACTTTTTCTCTTTTTCTTTTCTTCGAATACACCGCTTTTCAGTGCGAACACGCGCGCATGCGTGGACAAGTCGCGGCCTCTCGCGGAGGCCGTAGTAACGACCGAGCGTGCCAAGCTCAAAATAAGCCAATGGCTGATACAATGGCTGTGACGAGTGTTTTTTGAGCTTGTAGCGTCATTTGTCGAGAGAAAACAATTTTTAGCTGACTGAGAATTTATTGTGAAATCCAGGCCGCGTGCTGCGCTATAATATTTGGCTCGCGTGTTCTTGGGAGCCTCTACTACCGATCGGCAGCGTTTTCTGGCCATGCACAAAAAGTGTTGCAGGGCCCCTCTAAGAACAGGAAGTGACGTAGCACGGAAAGTCGAGCTAGTTGGTAGGTTTTTGGGTGTAGTGCCACATAAGAAATGGTAAGAAGAAATTTGAAGCGTATGTCATTAACAAGTTGGGGAGCAGATGCATCAGCAAGTCGTCTCTGGAACTATTTTCATGTGAGATAGACTAGCTCGACGATTAGTGCGGTAGGCGGTGTTACCTGGTTTTTACTATGTGGCAGTGTTATCGGAACACGTGGTGTTTTTCCTGGCTTTATATTTGCAATCGATGCAAAATAAAGCTTAGTTGCGAGTGCGCCTCTTTCCTGTCATCTTCTTTCTTACCATTACCCAAAAACCTGCTATGAAATACCAACTAGCCTGCATTGATACCCTTGTTCAGCTAGTTGGTAGGAATGCATAATTTGAATAGCGCAAAAAGACACAGGGACACAGGCGAGAAAGACGATACAGGCTTCGAAGACGATACAGACGATCGTCTTTCTCGCCTGTGTCCCTGTGTCTTTTTGCGCTATCAAATTATACAGAAGTGACACAGGCATTCACCTGCCCAGAAACTCGGCTGTACGGTTACTACAGCTGTGACGGTGAAAAAGGCTGCAACAAGAGTGGGAAATACGGAATGTGGGTGAAGTTGTGCCCGGAAAATGAAAACTCAAAATAGCCACGATACACTGTGCACCAATAGTGGTGAAAACAGTTGTCAGCTGTTGAGTAATCTGATCTGCAGTAGTGAATGCGACATACTTGCAAAATTGAACGTTCAAGCCTTATCACTGGTGGCTGCGTGAGTTGTACAATAAACTCAACTGTTCGCATTTGCGCGCTCATGCCTATCGGAAGATTCTAAAGAAATCTGTAAGGTTTCCAGGTATTCAGGCACGGTTAGCACAAGCCAGTGGTTATGCGTGTAATGGATCAGTTATATAAAAGTAGCAAAAGAAGTGCTCATGGGAATATTGTTCTCCACACTCCCGTACCTAATGCCATGGCAAGATCATAGTCGTCGAATTGTTCCTGCAATTATTTCACTCGCGTAAAGTGCAGCAAATGGTTGTATGCACATGAAAAAAAAAAAAAAAAACGGCATATCCACGAAGTGAATCATGACGAGTGGGCGAAGCACTGGAGATCGTTCTTACCTAAATCACCCGTGACATTGCCCACTCGCGCATGTAAATGTTGCCGTTTTGCCTTCCGCGGGCGAGAGCGCGTTCACGATCGTTTTCATCCATGGCAGAAAGAGAATGTGTGGTCTGGAACGCACTTATTCTTCATCGTCATCAGTGTCATCATCATCGTTATGATGTATAGTGGGTACATTCCATGTGCTGTGCCGTGATGGCAGAAAGAGAATGTGTGGTCTGGAACGCGCTTATTCTTCATCGTCTTCATCGTCCTCACCGTCGTCATCATCGTCATCGCGTATAATGGTTACCTTGCATGTGCTGTGCCGTGATGGCAGCCTCATCGTCATCGCACTAGTGTGGCTACACCACGCTGCACCGGGAGAGTGATGAACAAGCCTCGACCTTAAAGAGCTTCGCCCCTAAAACAATATGCCCTGTCTATTTCTGGCTCTTGCAATGGCTTCTCACTTTCACAGTGTACTAAAGCATGGCCTTCGAGATTTGTTTCTGCTGCCAGAGAAGTTGTTTCCTTCCCATTTTCACGGTTTACAAAAGCATGGCCTCCAAGACCGGCTCTTGTCAAATGAGGAGCCATTTCAGGGCATTTCAGCGCACTTTGTCACCACTCATAGTTGCCACACTGGTGTAGGATTCAGGCGCGACGTTAAAAAATTCAAATACCTGATTTTCTACTGTATAAGTCACACCTTTGCACAAGATGCACCCCCTAATTTTTGCAATTCTCACTGGAAAAAATGGTATATAAGCCACACCTGCACTTAATTTGGTTGGCATAATGAACTGTGACAACACATACTCCAACATTGCTATATGTTGACAGTGATATGTCAATGACAGCATTTGATGACTGCATTGACAGTTGGCATTGAAGATATGACACAATATTCAAAAGAACTTTAGCCTTCTTGTCTAGAAGAAGCGAAAGTGTATCTTCTGCCAAATGAATAAAAATATGGGAAAAATAACCACTGCTAAATTTCGTAAATTCATTTCCACCTTGCGTTGATCTCTGGGGATATTTTCACAAATGCATCGAAAAAATTTCAAGGAACACAAAAAGCTTCATGGCTTATGTTTGGCCATGGCTTTGGGCTCAGAAGCGAGATGAGGTTACAGATACTTCTTCACAAAGGACAGGACACAATAAACCATCAAACAAACAAACAGCAGAACACACACAATTATTAAGATGCTATTCAGTGTTTTGGCTGACTGCAATTAAATCTACAAGACTTGCCTTGTCTCCTAAAAGTTTCCAGATCGTGTTGACAAGCGGCTGACGTCCCTCGTCAAAGAATAGGCTGCAAGAAAAGCCAATTGCATGTAGATGCAAGCTAGTATGATGTCTCATAATGCTGTTATGAAACATGAAGTTTCATTAAATATTGTCCATATGCTATGCATGTACACCAAAGACCCATGCAACATAAATTGCCGTATTTTCTCGCATATAACTTGCGCCAAAAGAAGAAGGAAACGTGCTTGTAAAGTGGGGAGTGTGGGTTATATGTGAGAAAATATGGTATGCTTGGTGCCATAGCTGGTGCTGAGAACCTGTTTAAGCACCAGTTCCTGCTAAATGAACGTGCCTTGGTTATTGGTTCATTTAGATTCTACTATTGGGACATGTGCCCTGAAGTGAATGATAAGAACTTTGATGGTAAAATTTCAATTACCTAACATCTTAATGAAGTCCATTGTGGAAGCAATGTGTGCACCGTCAAGTAATTCAGCTAATACTGACATGCGTACTTGTTTTGTGACTTTTCCGGAGGCAATTTTTCAACAGCTAAATAAAAGTTATCACAGAGAAAAATGTGTTTTCATGTATCGGAAACTCCTCGAATGTTATTGGTGATACTGATTGGATTGCAGCATGATGCAAATGGGCATGTGCAGTCTAGAACTTACGTGAGGCCAGCAATTACACCTGATTGATAACATGTATAACGAGCAGGCATGTTGCATTCGTAGATCAGATTGTGATGACTGACGACTATGGTTATCGCTATCATTTTATTGCAAGTGTTCTTTCCGTTGCTTGGCACAGGTTCGTCTAACAAAGAGCTAAATTTTTACCTAGTGCTTCGGTCTGCTCAGTCCTCCGCAGTCATCAAAACATATGACAACATAACAAATGTGTCCTGTCAACCACAGGTGACTGATCGTTTTAATAAACTGTCCTTTCTTCTTGCACCGTGTGCAAGAAGAAAGGACAGTCTCTTTGTCGCCATTCTCATGGCGACAAAGAGACGACCACAACTTTAGTGCACAACGCATGAAGGAAATACGGTCTCCAAACAACCCAATTTGTCGCTTCTGTGAACTTCACTAACAGATCAATTCTGACGTACAAAACGCATAGAATGATATGTATCATTAGCTACATCAGAGGGTGGTGTACGCACCAGTCGGCCGATATGATGACATCAAACCGGCCCACCAGGTCCCCAATGTCATCGTCGTTGTCCCACCGTATTCTCCTGCAAAATGGCAGCCAGCATGATTAAGAGCGCGTACTCTTTTAAAAACGTGTTTAAAGATGCTACAGGTACACTTAACTACAGCTGCTTATAGGTACTAAACGAGGCTGTTAAATGCACACTGCATTATCTATAACTTTCGTAACTGGCACTTCAGCTGTCCAGTTCACGCATCATCATGTGCACACTGTTTCATATTAGAAGCTCTGAATTGGTTATCACAAGTTATTAGAACTAAATAATTATTAATTATAGTGATTAGTTATATGAATTTGTCAATTATACTCCATCTCACAACTACCTTGCAGCACTGCCGCAGCTACGAGGAGTACGCAGGTGGTATCCTTTCGCAGCACATAAGTTTCGGGCTTAACTGTTTCATTATCAACGAGGTACAAGAGCTTTAGCTGAGTAAAATACAAAAGCCACACAAAACGTCGAAATCGACGAAATCGGAAAAAGCGGAGCAGTAGAAAACAGAACAGAGAGCAGAGACGTGGCACTAACAACTGAAGTTTATTTCGGAAACAACCTTCCTCCCAAGTCCGTACGACGCATGCGCAGATAACAAACCAAACAAAACCAAAAAGGAACCAAAAAAGATACACCCGGCAGCTAAACAGAGAAATCACCTTTGTGCTAAAAACAAACATTCTTTCCTGGTGGTGGTCATTGAATCACATGGCGAGACTTCTTTCCAAGGGGGTGTGTGGCCTTGCAACTGAGAACTTTATCGAACTTTTAAACTTTTATTTGTTGGCAACTTTTATCACCTTCGATGGCATATTGTTTTTACAGAAAAATGGTATATGCATAGGGTCCTGTGTTGCTCCGGTGCTTTGCAGTATTTTTTTAGGCAATTTTGACAGGCGCTTGTGCCAAAGCCTCGATGATCACCGGGTAGTCCGTATTTTTAGATATGTCGATGATTTTATTGTTTTTCTTAGTATTGGGGGGAAGTGATTGTGTTTTAGATGTCATAGGTAACATCATGTCAGTATTTCAAGCATGCTGTTCACATTTTCGTTTCACGCATGAAGTTCCACAGGAAAATTCCATTAGGTTTTTAGACCTCACACTCACGTTTCATTCTCATGTTCACGTGTGCTGGAAGTATAGTCCAAGGACTAAAAAGAATATTTTGCCCTATGATTCCTCCCTCTCCAAGCTGGTGAAAAGAGGGATCACCAATCTGTTTGACAAATGCTGTTACGAAGAGTTGCATTCATAAAGTGCAAGACAGTGTGACTGAGCAGCAAAATAGGCTTTTGTTGGCAGGCTACCCGAAGTCGGTAATAGCCTCTGTTGCTGAACATGGGTTTAAGCGCCTCAATGTAAAACACAGAACTGATGCTGGTGTTGGAGAACACAGAAATGATGGAGGTGTTCGAGAACAGAAGAACTTTGTGGTCATGCCGTACGCCCATGGCATATCACACAGATTGAAGAAGGTTGCGGCCCGCATTGATGTTCGACTGGTCTGTTCTGCACCCAGCAAACTCGCGGGTCTTTGCAAGAGGGTTGCGCAGCTCGGCACAGTAAGCAGTGTGTGTGACATAAAACATGTGAAGAAATACTGCGCGTGTATCACATGCGCGGTGTATTGCATTCCGTTAAGTTGTGACAGGTTTTACGTGGGACAGTCTGGTAGATGTATCAATGTTCGGCTGAGGGAGCATGGAAATCTGCCACCCTCGGGCACTGGTGGTAACTTGCCGTTGCACTGCAAGTCATGTGGGTGTAACCCCCTTTTCGATAAGGTCACAATTTTAGGTAAGGCTAAGACGCAGCGTGAACGGGAGATTATTGAGGCATTTCATATCTGGAAACTGGGTCCTGACAAATGTGTTAGCGCAGCCTCAGTCTATCTCACCAGGAAAGAATGTTTGTTTTTAGCACAAAGGTGATTTCTCTGTTTAGCTGCCGGGTGTATCTTTTTTGGTTCCTTTTTGGTTTTGTTTGGTTTGTTATCTGCGCATGCGTTGTACGGACTTGGGAGGAAGGTTGTTTCCGAAATAAACTTCAGTTGTTAGTGCCACGTCTCTGCTCTCTGTCTCTACTGCTCCGCTTTTTCCGTTTTCGTCGATTTCGACGTTTTGTGTGGCTTTTGTATTTTACTCGGTATGTACCAACTTGCCCAACAAGCAACTCTTCTAAAAGCTTTAGCTGTGCTTCTCGCATGACGCGTTACAGCGATACGTGGCCCTTCGCGCATGCACTTTGCAATTTCTGAAATAATGCAGAGATTACCAGCTGGTAACCATAATAACCACCCTAACCGCGATGACGTAGAGCAACATGGCAGCCCCCCATACACCCCAGACAACCCGCTTCCATTCGAATTCATGCTTCTTACTGGCTCTCTGCCCGGACAGCAAGAAATAAGTGGTAAAATCTGTCATCGCTTAGCCTCATCTAACGCTGAGGGCAAAACATCAGGTATCTTTTTTCGCTATTATTGAGATCGCACGTTTGTTTTGATGCTGCTAAGACTACCGAGGCGGTGCTGAGCCGTAAAAGTGGTTTGATGTTAACTGAGCAGATGTCTCTACAACATTAGCGTTGGTGATGCGTTGACGATGCGAAACACCCTGTACTATGTGTATATTGTTTTCTGTGCCAATAATTTGCTGTTCCATCCAAGAATGGTACGTGATTGCTGCTGAAAGTGTGTCAACCGTGCTTTCAAAAAAGAACTTTGTCAAAATGCCAGTTTGAACGCTGCTATAAAAAAGAACCGCGTTCCTCACGAACGCCAGTGAACACACCCTGTAAAAGTGGGTTTCTGAACATAAAGAAACGGCGAGGTGGCGTTCCCACAGAGGTTCTTGTGTTTTGTATTTACTGCAGGGAGCAAGTACTGTATCGATAAGGTAGGCAAGCCGACTACAAAGAGACGACGAGCAGATGATGCGACTCGGATGAACACGTCTTGAGGGGTCTTTCGTCTTTCCTATAGGCTAACAAGCCGTGTAGCTTCCACAGTGCTGCAAGGTACTTCTGAGATGGAGTATAGTTATTAACTCTTAATTACAGGCTATTAATCAGTATCAAGTTGCTCCATTAATAATGATATGTGCTGCCCACAGTTAAATTAGGTTTCCCCTGCAGAGAACATTGACATCGACCTAATCAAGCAAAGTTAATTTAACCTGTAGAAATGTCCGGGCAAAAGAAAAAGGAAGTTGATGCATATACACTTAAACTTCAGTGACAGTCTACATTAATGTTAAGACATAATTTCACCATATTTATTGCTTTCCAAAAGTGAATATTACTAGCAATATCTATCAAATATAATTTTGCTCACGAAAAACTTGAGGTAGGTTGGCTCGAAAAAAATAAGGTGTAGATATCCTATTGAAGATACCGTTCACATGACAGTAAGCAGCAACAGGGATACCGCTTATGTCTTACTCTATTCAAGATATTGATAAATGGCGTAGCACTGTTGTATTACATATAGCAAATTTGTCTACTTTACCACAGTATTAATGCATACCTTACAGTTAAATTGTGTATCCCTGATGCAGTTTCACTGTAATGTATACGATATCATTAATCGTTATCCTAAAAAGAGTAAGACAGAGACATAAGTGTGAAAACAAAGTAGATAACAGAGCATTTGAAAATCTTAGTAAATCAACATCTTGAAACTAACACAATGTGAAATAGGAACCCATGCTGGCGACCATAAATGTTAGTTTCACAGCTGAAGAACTTCTGAAAGCTAAAACCATACCTTTTCTTCAGAAGTAACTACGTATATTATTTTGGGATAACTAACTAATAGGTCATCATGACCATCGTCTATTTTACCCTTAGAATGTTTTCAAAAGGCAAATTAAAAATGGGATAGACATGGACTGGTTCGAGAAATAACAGAAAGGCCATGTCATAAAATGAATGCGACATCTGACAGGACCTTCAGGCAATGACAGCATATGAGCAATTTAGTAGACTTGACAACTCAAAGCTAACATTCGCTTTCATGCGAAATTCTTGGCCTTGCAGAAGATCTGCAGATTCGATTTGCACAAGCTTTTCTGGGTTTAAATGAAAAATCTGTACATAAAAGTCTCGCTAGAAATATGATGTGATGGATTTTGAAGTCTTTCAAAATGCGAATCTAGACAGCACATGCTAAAATGTCAATGCTAAATGTGCTAAACGTGGCCGAAGTGAGCGTGACAAAAACGAATGCTAGCATTTCTTGATGAACATTAAGTCACACGAACACAACACTGTATAGGGTCACATATATAAATGAGAACTCATTCTACTGCTGTGTAAGAATTAGGCTGTTCAAAATTAATTGCAGAAAGTGCCGCTGTTTTATGCTTGCATTGCACCTAACAGCCTAATCAAATGTGACGAGTCAAACAGGTGAGAAAGTGAGCATACCACATTTCTCGAATATAAACCACCTCATCATAAACCAACACCCCCCAACTACAAACCGCTGGAAAACAGGGGGGGGAAGGGGAGGTCCCCATGTATTGCCATGAAGCCACCTTCTTTGCATTACTGTAAATCCATTCCGTGAAGCTGTCTTGCACACAAAAATTAACATGTATCCCGCACTTCGACTTGACATCCGAATTTTTCGTACATTTCGTGCGGGTTATATGCAAGAAAGTGTGGTGTGCTCGACACCAAATGGTATGTTTTCAACTCTTACAGTAAAAACCTTTATATTCTTGCCACATTTTATGGTGTCAGAGATTAGGCATTAAAACTTCAGTTTACAGATAAAGTAGGAAAATGCGTACATTACCTTGCAACAACATTTGCATTTCCCAAGCAACCCGTATTGCGTTCGAGGATTATTTGGACATCTGAAGAAACAATTAAGGAAATGACTTTTCTTGTTTACAGAAATGCAACACAATGGCCCAACATGTTCAGGTCTGTGTGCCCGGTAGAATACTTGAGTAAACTGGCCTGGTCGTATCCAATCACAATCATGCGATCATCAGTGTCTGATACAATGCGAACTACTCAATTTTAAACTCTGTGCTCGGCAGTTTAACTTTGTGTGTTGTGCACTGTACGGTATGTCGTACTTACAACCGATGAATCAGCCTCTCGCAGTGTTCAGTGTCAAATGAAATCGTCTCTGAAATTATTATTTAAAAAAAGTATGCGACCAAGTTTTGCTGGCCGACACAAACACATGGTGCTTATCAGCTGGTCAGGTAGTTAGAGAAGCTCACAGTTACTAAAACAGACATGGTAATTATAAGACAAAGTGGATGAAACACGCTTAAGAATTTGTTTGAATTAATGACAGAAAAAGAAAAGTGAACAAGTGATCAATTTGAGGCATTGAGAAATTTTTAGTTTTTAGACAGAATGATTCTACATTGTGGAAATAATATTAATAAACAAAGCAAATATACAGCTGAGTAGTATATTGAATGACATTGGGGGGTGTGCTTTAACTAAACTACTAGCCTTGCTTAATGAAGAGCAGATTATGCATTCAAGTCTGTGTACAAGTCAGCGGACTATTATATGAACCATATGTCATACTCTATAAACTTTTATACTTGGTAGAGGCCTCGGCATCCCCCCAATCTTTAAGTGCTGCATTCACAAACTACTGCTCATCATACGTGAAGATGACAGCCAAAAACATTGCTCAATTATCTGATGCATGCATGAGTGCAACATCGTCAAACTCTTTGTGATCATATTATGGGTCCCTCCAAGCACACACAAATATGACGCAATGTCAAAAAGGTTTCCTGTGGTTCTTCAGTTGCATTGGTTGCTACCTGTCTACTGGAACTTTTCACAGTGTTGGTGGATCACACTTCACAGCATCAGTACAAGATGGAAGCGTTTTTCTCATCTTCACACTTCAGGAAAAAATTTATATGCTCCTCTCAAGGCATGATGGAATGAAGGAATGGCAATGTTTTATCCGTGCACACTTCATACGAAGAACTCACATGGGTTCTGCCACTGTGCATGTGCTCTTGCTGCAGACCAACAATTTCTTAAATAATCTTAAACAATGTCTGTGTTCAGCTGAGTTCTCTTCGTGCAAGGTGTCTAAAGCATGCACGATATGTGGTTCCTGACTGGAGTGACTGTAAAGTAAGTAAAAACCAACAAATGCAAATGCAGGCTTAATGGGCATGACAGCTACGTGCCAAAACACTTTTTGATCTGTGCCCAGGCTTAACAGTTGTAGCCTCTGTTCTTAGACAGGGCACTGATGATACAAAAGAGGCACATGGCAGTTCTTTTCAGAACAAAAAAATGTTGACAGCAGATGATATCATAACATGTTATGATGTCGTGAGGTATCAACATGTTGTGATGATGTCACGTGGTGTCACTGATGACGCCACGTGGCATTTTGCTCTTGGTGTCATTTGATGCGTCTATCAGGTCTTGCGACTTTTGGTACCATTCACGTTCACCCCGCCACCAGTCGAAGCCAGATACTAGGATTTTTAACTTGTGAAACATGTAAGGTATTTGTGCTAACAGTTATGAATATTTTAGAATAGTGGTGAAGTGGCGCTGGAAGCAATTTTCGCTCAGCTTTAAAGGGACTAACAACTGGCCAGAATGTGTGATTAGATCCTGGTGGAAACGAAAAGACCGTGAATTGTAGTGACAGATTCAGGCATCCTTTTCACGATTTGAGTAGAATTATATTTTTAAATTGCGTTCAAAAGCCACAAAAAACGGTATCTCACGCAGCCTAGAAGAACAGCCTTGATGTCGCACTATGCAGTCGTTCTGTTTGATATATGCACTCGGATGCTTTTATGTGTGCCAGAATTAGTGCTCGAAATCACAGTACGTATAATATCCATCCCCTCTCTATTCTGTGCCGCTTTTGAGGTATAAGGAGTTGATGCTAAGAAGCGGCGCTGCCTTTCGTGGCAAAGTGGTGGAACATGTTGAGCCACGGCGCCTGCGTGCCAATGTGCATGTGTGCGCAGCAAACAGCAGCACACAAACGTGAACTACGTGCGCTCACCTCTGACTGCTTGTAGCATGTGCTGTGTGTAGGACTTCGTAGATGCCACAGATTGAAAAATACTTGATCATAAATGTTTCATGGCGTTTTCCGCATTACTGTTACATGATTAGACACTGATTCGCAAGCTTTCGATTGCACTAAAGGAAACAAGCACAAGCAAAATTGGTCGCCGGTCCCTTTGAAAGTTTCATAACTGCTGCACTGAACAGCAAACTACAATGCGATCGCAAAATTGGTTGGTAAAAAAAAATCGCTCAGTTCCAAAGGATACTTTGCACAGATTTGTTGTTCCCGTCCGACAGAAAGACTTCCCTTGCTCTCGTCGTGGCGGCAACCTAGAATTGAGGCACAGACAGGCAAACAACACATTAAATTCTTGCCCTGTGAAACATTTGTTCTAAGGAAACTGAATTTCAGCAAGACATGGCTTTTTGATATTGCGGCCTGCCAACCAGCATTTTCTGGCTCAAGGTAACTGTAAGAAACGTTATTTGCATTTCCTAATAACCTAGCAACAGTATAAAAGGAACTTTTCACAATGTTCTCATCTAGCACTGCTATATCTCACACCTTGGCATCACTTGTTATACAATGCGACACCGAGTTCCCTAAAACCACTGTACTCTTAGCAACTCATGCCTAACACCTTCAAAAACAACTAGTGCAAAATGCTGAATTTTCATACCCCCCAAAACAGTAACGACTTAAACGGTCCCGTCTTTCATTCTTGGAGTAGCTATTTTCAACTATGAGATCTTTCTCTCAGCAACATAACCACAGAATTTACTACCTTAAACAGTCATTACTCGAACAAGAATCTTTCAACGTCTTAAAATGTTGCTTAGTGGCACTTTGAACTTAGTTGTTTCACACATACTTATTTGTTATGACACTGTTTCTTAATATTATGTTTCCACTGGTACAATATCCTTGCTTATGGGGACACCAATACGACAAGCATAAGCAATTTAGACTGATAAATTATTGTTTGAAAAAGCTGCTGTCATTAATTTTACAACCTTCATCTTTAAAACATGAAATGAAATTTATATTCTAAACTTCATCCTGAAAGCACAGTGACAATACATGTGACATCTCAAATGGTAAAGCTCTTTTATTTTGGCCAAGCTGGATCTTTTAAAACACAGTGTAGTCCACTTTTACCCATAACAAATTACACTCAAACCTCGTTATAACAAACTCACATCTGCCACGAAAATATTTCGTTATATTCAGAAATTATAACCGTATATTCATAACACTGTATCTATGACAAAACTATTCTTCACTTCGCTATAACCGATAATTCATTATTTCTGGGTTCGTTATATTGAGGTTTAAGTGTATGTAGGCCGGAATTTCAATATGGTAACACCACCCGTACTTTCTCTTGGTGGCTTTTTGGCTTGGCTTATGTAAGTCTCTTCTCGTGACAAGTTTTTCGTTGCTGGAGAAAAACAATTTACTGTTAGAAATCTGTTCTTTTGTTTTCGTTTCGCATCAAGTGCCCCTTCAAAGGCTGCTGCACATTAATAAGAACTTCACGCAGATGACATTTCACGCACAATGTGCTCTAATTGCAACGATGACGCGTCTGGAGCAATTTAAAAGGCACCACAAAAATGAGAACTACGACAAATCCAGCAAGACACGTCATTCCACCTCCCAACTCGCAAACGCTCTTGTCTCTGAAATACGCGAGTGAAAAGAAGAAAATAAAAAGTCAGCTTTAGTCAGGAACTGCGATATAGACCCTTTTCATAATTCGCAAGTGCGCTTCCCTGTGCTGCATATTCGCCCTACTAATGGCGGCATCTGTCGTCCTTCAAGTGGAGATGAGGTCCTAGTGGAACGTGCTATGACTTTTGTATCATGCATGTTTATATCAAGGGAGCCCAGTGAACGTTTTCCATGCCGTAGGGCAAGCTAGCTGTGCTTGAACACGCTGTTTGCAGTATGTGACCACCCGCCATTAGTAGGGGCAAACTGCATTGCAGGAAAGCTAGCTTCACAATTATGAAAAGGGTCTATAGCTGCACGAATATTCAAACAAAAATTACAGTACCTCCAAATTTGCTTTGACAAGACCTTAAAGTTTCCTTAATGTCAAAGTATTTTAAATGAATTAATCGATGTATTTTACCACGTGTGACCAGCCTGGAATGATGGTTTCATTGCAGTGTGGGGTTGCTATACCATGAAACCGCCTCTACAAGAGAAATTTGGCTGTGTGACTGCGAAGCCACGCTTTATGGTTAAGTGAGCATATAACTTGAAATGTGATTAACTGTTTTTGAAAGCTTAAAAGCGGGTTATATACTTATATGGGCTAAGTATTGCAATTTTTGGAACATACCTTGCTGCTTATAATTCGCGCGCTGCCACCATTCAATTTCGTTGGGAAGTTTTCTTATACTAATAACATTTGCATCGACTTCGCTTCAAACCAGACGAGCGATATTCGCACTAAAACTACAACAAAGTTTATGACAATCTTGACCGACTTCATAAAGAAATTTCATAAAGAACTAAGTTAGAAAACACAGATTTTAGTGATGTCAAATGACTGACAAGTCATCCTGATACCTAAGAACAACATGGTTTGCCAGTACTTACACAAAGATTTCTTTGTTCTTCATGCAGTAGTATGCAAGGACTTCCTCTGATGGCCATATACCTTGATGCAGAAATAAAAATCATGGCATTACGTTTAACGTCATGAACATTCTAGATATTCCATAATTACCGATGTGTTCTTCAAGTACACTAATGTTCCTCATATTTAATAACTGGGCAGATTTTCTTTGGATGTTGCGTGTACAACATGTCACACCATGATGCTTAAGAACATCAGCAGTAGTTTAGCATCAGGACTTCCTAGCAATGCTCTTAGTTTCTAAACATCTTGAAGTCAGCAGAACTGACTGCAGTGTCGTGTACTGAGATGTCTAAAAAAACTGTTCGGAACAAGAGTGACTGTTGCCACGAACATGAAAGCATGCCAATCTACACAGCCTGGTCTAGACAGCAGCACATGATATTCCGCAACCTTTTTGCCCTAAACAATAATCAAAGAAAATCTACAGAAAATTCAGCAAACACATATTGCTTCTCTGTGAGTGCTTTTCACCTCTCATGACCTCACAAAACTGTAGCACTTGTACTTGCTATACAATAGCAGTGACAATAGGCTTTGCCATATTGCAACAATCCTAATCTGACATATCTTTAGGTTGAATTAAAACACTGCTATTCTAAGACACCCGCAACACTAAGCATAAAATGGGGTTTTCCACGCTGACTTTATACTCATAACTTGGGTATGCAGTGACGCAGTTCAGTTGATGTTCATGCAGGGTTCATAATGTGATATATGCCTTCCACTTAATTGTCCACGAAACTCATATTCTCAAGTTCATTAAACACGAAGTGAAGTTTACGTTTGCTATTCTATGGAAAATATCTCAGTTTATGGAATTATTTACCAATGCTGATAAAGCAGTGAACTGTCTATGAAAAAGTTCATTAAGAAAACACCAACATTAGTGGCAGCAGCAGAAAAAAATTTAAAAAAATCATCATGACCAGAAACGATTCAGGGAAAACAAATTCTGACATTTCCACCATTAAAGAAAGACGTATACTCCTAAACAAGGGAGGGCATTATCTGACGATAACCAGTGGCAGCATTAAAGGGGCCCTGCAACACTTTTCCAAGTAGCCATGAAATGGATTCACTAAAGGAGCTTATTGCCTCACGAATTCATTGCCGCAAAAATTTTTGGAATCCGTCCAGTACGAGTGGAGTTACAAAGATTTCTCGCACGCTGCAATTGCATTCTCTCTTCTCTCGTCCCGTCGAAAGCGCTGGAAGCTAAGCAGGGAGGGATGGCACGGGGAAAGAAAATACGTCACGTGCGCCTCGTGATCTTGAGCGCTTTTTCTCTTTCTTTTTTTTGTTCGACTACGCCAATTTTCATTGCGATCGCGCGCGCATGCGTGGACAAGTCGCGGCCTCCCGCGGCGGCCTCTGTAACTATCAAGCGCGCCATGCTCAAATCAGCCAATGGCTGATACAAAAAAAACTCTCGTCGGTGACGAGTAATTTTTGGGTACGCAACGTCATTTGTCGAGAGAAGAGAAAGCAATTTGTGGAATTTATTGTGAATTCCACGCCGCGTGCTGCGCTATAATATTTGACTCGCGTGTTCTCGAGAGCCTGGACTACCGATCGGCAGCGTTTTCTAAGCATGCTCAAAAAGTGTTGCAGGGCCCCTTTAAAACAAATACTGCTGTATTTGAAACAACACAAGCGTACATAAATTTGATGAAAGTTGAGGTTAGCAGCCATAGTATTCAACTTGTTTCAGTGAACTTCAAGTTACCTTACTGCATTAAAAATTTTCATCAATGAAAAAGGAATGCCTGTCATTGAGCAACTTGGTGATTGTATGCCGAGATGTATCCCTGAAAGCACCAGCAATTTCCATCAAGAAAACAGTCTGGTCTAATGGCAACAACAATTAACCAACATCACAATTACAACAGCAATTTCCATTAACAAGATTATGTCATACCTAAGTGCAACTTGTACTGACATTAAAAATGCTGCCATATTTTTAACATGGCAATATTTTTGGAAAACATCTACAGGAAACATAAACAACACACTGATATGTCCAAAATGACAACAGTCATCACAGAGCAATACAAAAACACAAAGAATTTTCACCAACAAGTAAACAACGTAAACGTAAGAAAAGGCGCTGTGAAATTTACAGCTTGCCTGCCTTTATTAAAAGCATCAGCAAAGCAGATGAAACATGACGTTAGGATATGCCTTAGTGTGCAGTTCATGGCGACGGTGAACTCCCATTAATTTAACAACCGAACAAACAAAAGTGTTAGAATTATTAAGCGAAATAAAACTGGGCAGGTGAGAAACACCAAACTGTCATTGGTCACGCTTGTGACCTTTGTACTGCTTTATTCATTGTGCTGCTCAATTTCCAGAAAGGAAAGTTAAATTGCAGAGAGTTCACCGTAGCATCCTCATAAAAAGCAGTTGTTGCGCTCTTAAAGAAAGTCTGCACCCCTTTGAAATTAACATTTATTTTGTCTTTAAACAATGGCTGTTTTACGTCTTGCCAATGCTTTCTTATTACATAACTCTCTCATCAATAACATAATTTCAAGGTGAAAACGGGCAAAATGTTCATGAAATTGATGTTACAGATGCTGAGAATGAGAAGGAATGCAAGATATGTTGAAAAAACTTATTCCTGAGCTTTTTGGTGTGGTTTACTAGTCAAAGGCTTCTAAGGTGCTATATGAGACCATTCATTAATTACTTCCGGAGCTTATATGACAAAACCATGATATGATTATGAAACACGTTGTAATGGTGGACTCCGGATTTATTTTGACCACCACGGGTTCTTTAATGTACGCCTAAATCTAAGAACACGGGTGTTTTTGCTTTTTGTACCCATTGAAATGAGGCCACCATGGCCGGGAATAGAAGAGCTTAGCAGTGCGGCACTTCATACGCTAAACTATTACGTTGGCTCGCTAGTCGGCAAAGACGTAAGAACAGCTGCACAAAGCACCTTATGTGCATGGTAAAAAGTACATTTAGCATGCAAGACAGATGACAATTGATTATAAGCAACAGAATATGTAAGTTATAAAGAGTGCAAACTTTCTTTAGGAGTGCAGGTGAAGAAGTACATGCATTGTAGTTTTCACTTGAGTTCCATCCCTAAGCCCTTTCTTTGCCTCGCAATCTCCAATACGAAAAGCTGTTGACAAGCTCAAAGAGTGGTACATACAGTCAACTGCCCATTTTTCGAATGTCCCAATGTTTTGGACATGCTTGAAAACTCGGACGCTTTCGCGGCACTGCCACCAGCCCTATAGACGTCAATGTATAAGAACGTCTAAAATTTCGGACACTGAAACTTTTCAGCATCCGATTTTTCCAACTTTCTGCCCAAACTACAGCTCCAAAACAGCATTAATTGAAGCCCCTACCTCTGCCATGTCTATCATCCTGTAGGTTTGAACTAACGCTTTTGAGTCGATCTACTTGCGGCTGTAGTAGCGTTTGGAAGTCAGCTTTGCCAAAGTGCCTGGATGAAGTGGGCCGAAGTTCACCAAGATGCTCACGAATATTTGGCGTAACTACAACACTTTCCATTCGCAGATGTGCGCAATAAAATGCTGAATGATATATGCCTGGTGCTACGTGGATGGCCTACCAATCTCGGCCCCAGTGAAGCTTATTTTTCAATATTGCTGGATGTACTGATTAATGAATGTACACGTTGGTATAGGTACTAGACATTGCTTCTATGTTCAAGAGCATTTCTATTGCAGGCATATTTAAAACAGACAGTTGATGACTTAAGCCTAACTTAGGTGATGTCAGTGTTTAGCTTGGCTGATAATGGAAGTGGCTACTAGAGTGTTTTTTTGTATATTTCCCAAGTGCTGCACTCAGTGTAAGGCTCTATGAACTATGTGCCACTCTTGGACAGTCTATGGAGAGGTTTTTATTTCCAGCTGCAGAAATTAAATCCTGCAGACATTACGTAAGCTTCACACAGACAGCGATTTGAAAATTATGGTACAGTTGAATGGCGTTACAATGAACTATCACCTAATGCTAAAATATCTCAGTTGTATTCAGTATTTGTCACAAGCGTTAACATCGACAGCGACAAAAAAAAAAATGCAATTGATTTCTAAGTGAAATAAATATCAACCGAGTGCCATAAACAAAACTGTAAAAGGTCAACTAAATTTCCAGTTTACTTTATTACCTCTGGTAATTCCTTACATTTTTATATGATTTTTATATTAGTATTCACTTTTATTTCATCCTTCAAGCAGCTTTGGCTGCATGCAGCCTTGTACAATCGTGGATTACCAGCAATGCATTATTGCTAACCACTTATGCAAGTTATACAGGTTTCGGATGGCTTCATGCTGTAACCCAATACTCTTTCATTTAAGTGACTCCTAAAGGTTCCATGGTTACTTTTCACATGGTTACGGTAACATTACTTCACTGCAGTTACTAAAATGGAAAAGGCTGCATTTAACGAATAATGACGTTTCAGCGATGAAAGAAACAGCAAAAAAAAAGAAAAAGAGAGAGAAGTGAACAGCACTGGTATCTTGTTGCTAAATTTGTAAACAAAACTGCACTTCTAGAATGTGCATCATCTTTGGTGTTGCTTGTGCTGTCCACATCTGTTCGTTTTTTTTTTCGTTGTGACCTCACTCTGTGACCTTTCAATTAAAATATATACAATGATGTAAAAGTAAAGATGTTATTTGTTTCTCGCTGCAACTATAACAAGTCAATCTGTTGAGACTAACTGAAGCAGGGAGAGGCAGAGCAAGAATTTTGTCAAGAGCAGAGGCAGAGGGGAAAGGCAACTCCTTACATATATGTCTACGCTTGTGCATGTACATATACATAAAATTTGAAAAATTTCAGGGTGGGGGGAGGTTTGAAGTCCTCTAAGTCCTCCCTTTGGTTACACCTATGTACGCAGGGTAAATTTTTTGCTTCAGATAACCGTAAATTGTAACAGTAGTGATACTTCTTGGAAAATCAACTATACGAAAGCCTGTCAGATACAGGAAGGTCAATGGAAAAGAAAAAAAGAAATTGTCGGCCACCTATTTTATATCAGCACAAAGCTACGAAACAAATCAATACAGGTTTCTCGGAAAGCAAGCATAAGTAATCGATGAACAAATGGTCCATGAGGAAAATCTCTGATCATGGCGAATTTTTCATTGACTACGACGCTTTCTTTCTTGCTGGCATTTTGCTGTAAAACTGATGGACGACAACTTTACATTCACCACTGCTTCTTGCTCTCAACATGATCGCAACTGGATGTATGTGAACCAATGCTAATTTACTTGTACTACGTTGGACATGTTAAGAAGATTAGAAATAACCAACTTCTAACACTTGCCGAATCTAAGGAAATCTCTCGAGGCAGCGAAAGGGTTAGGAAAAGCACTCAAGTGGCCATGAAACCCATTCCCCGAATGTCAAACGAGCCACTCACAGATGTTTCCGGTGTTGTCAAAGCCTTTGATGTCCTTCAGCGATATTCTGTCAGGCAGTGATCTTGCGGCAGCGAAGAGAAGCATTGTTAGCGCGATGTTGTCAACGAAGCATTTTTTGGCGAAAAAACACGCAGGCAAGTGTGAATGTGATTAAGTAGCATAATGACACCGTGGATTAGCTTGAACTAGTACCTACGCTCGTTAAGTTGAAATGTTATTCCATCCTTGTTATACCGCATTATTAAATGACAATCAAGGCTAACCACAATCGGGGTAACAGGGTTAGCTTTTACTATATTCAGATTTTGCATGTGATAATTAAAATGTATTTGGGCAAAAGTGATTTGCAAGATGAAAACATGCAGCTGTAGGGTCTGCTGGAAGCACATTTTGCAAGCGCAGCCGTTGCTCTAACTTGCAATGTTAGATATTGCAGATGACACTACTTTACGAAGAAAAAGCCAACATATGCACTGCGTTTTGACTACACATTCTATACAGAACAACAGTGTCAAATGCCAAGTGAGTAAAAAAGATAACAGGCAGTGCGCTACTTCTGCAGTACACAAAACAATATTTTGCGTAGCTCCCATTTAGTCAATCTGCATTATGGCTGCACCTGAAAGATAATGTGTTAGTATTCCTATTAGTCCCTATTAGTGATAACACTGTCACCCTTGGGAATATTAACAGAACTTGGGTGCTAGGGATGCGCAAGATAAAGGTGTCTGCAAACAGGTTTTATGAACCTCAGGCTCGCAAAAGTGGGACCATGAGTAGTACACAACATCTGCACATGATCGACCCCTATATGAATTACATGACACCATTTATCTATCTATTTATATGTTTACTAACTGCCCTTAACACTATAACGGGATTACACTGCAAATGTAACTGCGGAAATCGGCATTCTCAGCAGTGTTAACATGACCTCAAATGCAGGAGTTTGTACACTTAACAATAAACCAAAGGACAGTTCACCGAAGTTCAAAGTTGGCAAAAGTGTGAGGGAGCACTAGAATTAGTTAAGATTCCCACTGCTGTGTTTGGGGACCACTGAAAAATAATGCGTGATATGACAAAACGTAACGGCTGATAATTGCCTGAAACGAGCTTGGCGTCGGCCTGGAGTTCACAGCAAGTATTTCGGGAAATTTAATGAACAGGAACACGTACCAACAAGGTTTTACTGTTATTTAGGCTCAGATGAACAAAATTTCAGAACACAGGCACATCTTTGAGACTTCAGGAAGTTTTACTGACATAACACGCTTTCATGTTTCTTTCTTCGTTCTTCTTTGAAATCCTCTTGGTGGTACTACATATACAGGCATCTCTGTATGAAATTGCAGTGCATTAGAGCTGCAAAGTCAGAACAGCCATGCAAAATGTATAAAATATGCCTTCCCATTAACAGCACAACTAGATGACTGGTTCAAGCCTAAAGAGTTCAGACTGGGCCGATGCAACATAATCCTAAACTGCATACCTCAGCAGAACGGTTACTTTCTTCACAACTTTCATAACCTGAAAACTTTTGTAGAACATGAGATTGTCATGAGTACTCTAACTAGGACACACCACTGAATCGCACAAAAAAAAAGGCATTCAACGTTCCACCACTCTTTTCACAGCATAACAGTCTCTTGTGGCAGATGAGCCTTCATCAGTTTAATTTCAAGCACAGTACGGTTACTTATGAGTTAACCCACAAGAAGTGTGTACACGTGCAAGAGTTATGTGCATGCACCTGCGAAATCCTGATCGAAAGACCAGATAGCTCACCGGATCCGAAGCTCGAAATCAGGTTCTTTGAGGCAGGTACATTCAAACCACACACCCTCTTCATTCTCGTCTGAACGCCACCGTTCTAGCGGGCTGATCTGTAGCAGCCCGAATGCGCTGAATCTCCGTGTGGATCCGAAGAACAGGTCTGCCTGTGTCACTCTGCCTTCGTGTAGGGCCTGGGAATAAAAAAAAAACACAAGGGCGATCATTGAGACAGGGTTTACAGCTGTAGACAAACTTACAAGCATGAGCACTTAGCCATGCACAGGAGAAGTGCTAAGAATTTTTCTGTAGGGGTAACCGTACACATCACTACTGCCAAAAAAAAATCACACCAGCACTTGTCAAATGGGTGCAGTTGACCTGCCAAGGGGGGCTGAGCCCCTCCTTAAAAAATGGAAGGGGAGCCAGGCCCCCCTGACCTGGTGACAAGTGAGTTCCCTTGGGAAGTGGGGGGGGGAGGTGCTGGAGGGGAATACCGTCTGGCCTGGGTCAGCATTTTGGAGCTCATGGGGAAGGGACGGGGACAGTGCAGGGGACCATTTTTTTAAGAGGGAGGCTACTGCCCCCCACCCCCTCCGTTCCATGTGCCCCTAGCCATTTAGTGGACTGATGATACTTAAATGCAAGAAAAACTTTTATTTTATCTCCAACTGAAGTTGCGTAAACATCTAAAAACCCGACATTTCCACTTAAAGGGGCCCTGCAACACTTTTTGAGCATGGTCAGAAAACGCTGCTCATCGGTAGTCGAGGCTCCCGAGAACACGCGAGCCAAGTATTATAGCGCAGCACGCGAGCTGGAATTCACAATAAATTCTCAAAGTCAGCTAAAAATTGCTTCCTCTTCTCTCGACAAATGACGCTACAAGCTCAAAAATCACTCGTCACAGCCATTGTATCAGCCGTTGGCTGATTTGAGCATGGCGCGTTCGGTCGTTACTCGGGCCACCGCAGGAAGCTGCGACTTGTCCATGCGCGCGCGCGATCGCACTGAAAAGAGGCGTATTCCAAGAAAAAAAAAAAGAAAAGAGAAAAAGTGCCCGATGTCACAAGGCACGTGACATATTTTCTTTTCCCGTGCCATCTCTCCCTGCTTAGCTTCCAGCGCTTTCGTTGGGACGAGAGAAGAGAGAATGCAATAGCAGCATGTGACAAATCTTTGCAACTCCGCTCGTACTGGATGGATTCAAAAAAATTTTTGCGGCGGTGAATTCGTCAGGCAATAAGCTACTTTAATGAATCCATTCTATGGCTACTTAGAAAAGTGTTGCAGGGCCCCTTTAAATCTCTTACATTACACAATGACATGAACTTTGTTAATTCAGAAAATTAAAACTAATTCAAGGTAATCTACTTCGTGTTCTGACACATATTTGAAAAAAGTTATCTCGCACTACAATGACATGAACTCTCTTAATTTATAAAATTCAAATCAAATCAAAGTAATGTACTGTGTGTTCTGAAGCCACATATCTGGGAAAAAAAAATATCGCGTTAAAATGACATGAACTCTCTTGATTTAGAAAATTCAAATTAATTCAAGGTAGTGCAATATATATGCTGAAGCTACAATTTAGAAATAAGGCCAAGTAAAAATTTTATTTATGCAAAGAATTTTGCCTTCCTAGACCACACTGGAGGAAAAAAGAGGTAGAAAAAGTGTAGGGGCCCTTTTGTGACATTAATAACCTAAACTTGCCCGTGCTTGACGTTCAGTAAATTGTGTACCATAATGGCTGCTACAGTAACACTTGTTTGTAGTTCATTTACCAAGATAGCAACAAGGTCTCAGAGACTTTTTGCAAATCACAATGTGTTGGAGCCAGGACAGGCATACATTCACAAAACGAACACAGCAACATGAACGGGCGTAATGCGGCAGATAGATTATGTAACCCAACATACTGGACTGGTCAGCCAGTAGGTTCACATGCAACAGCCAGGATTAGGAAAAGAAAAAAATTACATATTTTACTTCACATATACCTGCACTATTCAATTATCTGTTCTGCTGCATATGCCATAATGAAATAATTATGCTTTGATTGACAGTGAATAATTCAAAGATATTTGGCACTAATCAATAATGAACTACCTGAAAAGACAACTGTATTTTTTAAAGTAATTTATTCCTGCTTGCACCATAAATATACCCGCCAAGAACCTCAGCATTAAAAAAAAATAAATAAAAAAAAAGTAGATTACTTCATAAGTGTGAAATACATCTCAACATTTGAAGCAATGATCACTTATATATTGGCTCAATGAGCTAGAAACAACGTTAAACACCCCGCAACTTCTTGCAAGCATGTAAGTCATAGCACGGTCACATATCATAGCACGGGCCCTACTGTTATTGTGACAGAGTTATATAAAGCGGTGCTTGCCATTGTCTATGCACGCGCGCTCCTCGTTACTAGGCACGTGCGGCGCATTAATATATGGCGCGCCAGTCTATACAGCGCGCGCAATCGTGAAGTGAGCTTCCCGGCAACGCACGACAATCTCCGATGCCTCAAAGCACGCTCCGCTTCTTCTGAACACCTCCTCCGAACATTCCCTCCATTTTATTTTTTTTCCGACGTTCCCGCGATCTCTCCCTTAAATGTTACTGTGTCAATGTGTCATGGTCGCGCGCCGTGCGTTGCAAAACCCGGGGCCGCCGTACCGTGCCCATGTTTGACACAACGGCGCAACATTCTAGTGCGCGCCGTGGAAATGCGATCGAACATCAGGGGGCTCGCCTGATACGACGATATGACAAAAGCGGCAGGCAGGTGTTGCGAGGGGAGATAAATTTCGAAACACACGCTAGCTGCAGGCATCGACATTCCGCTACCCTCTCACAGGCGCGGATGGGACGAAGGACGGAGTAAGGGGGAGAAGAGAAGGATGGAAGTGACATTTCGCGCAGCGCACCTATCTTTACAAACATTTTTGCCCGGTCCCGCTCGCCTTTATCGGTCCTTCCCTAATCGCTCGAGCGTCCCAACCGATCTCGGAGATAAGACACGGCCTTAAACGGCGAGCGAGGGGCAGATAGCAACCGACGCCGCTATCGGCGCATCAGGAGCGCGCATCTTCTCTCGATCCCGTGCAGCGGAGCTACCGCATCCCTAAGAGCCTTGCACGCCGCGCAGATAGTTTCGCTCGGAATTGCTGAGCGCTAACGCGTTGCATGCGCGCACGCGCGTCCCGGGAACGTAGCCGGGGTTCGACTCACTTTTGCAAGCATTTTCCAGCGCATCTTGGCCATGGAGGAGCCGAATTTTCCCTTCGCCGAGCTGGGCTTGATGGATTTCTTTCGGATGTCCGCCGCCATCTTAGATCGGACACGGTTGCCCGACGCCAGCGCTGCCCCTCTTTGTAGGCTGTCGGGAGTTGGTTTTGGAAACTTGATCTGGCAACGCTTTAAAGAGTAGTTTCGTTTTTGTGTGTGGTTTCGGTATTGACGAAAATCTAGGGTGATGTGCGAAAATTCAACAAAATGTACTCATTTTTGTCGTTTTTCTAGCGCTGTGGTGAAAACACTCCTTAAGTATTACGACTCGGGTTAAATATTACGAATGCGAATATTATGCGGTCTGGTAAAAAAGAAAATCACAAGTCAATATAATATTGCAGCCTTCGAACGCAATAATAAATTGATAAAAAGACTCAGCCTTCTCATTATTCCTTTTTTTTCCTTTTTTGATCTCAAATAATCATGAGTATGAGTGGATGAAAAAAAAAATCACGAATCAATATAATATTGCAGCCTTCGAACGCAATAATCAGTTCATAAAAAGACTCAGCCGTCTCATTATTCCTTTTTTTTTTCCTTTTTGATCTCAAATATTCATGAGTATAAGTGGACGAAAAAAAAAGCTTGTGAAAATAAAACAAACAAACAATGAACGAGGTCTTTTTATTACACATGTTCGCGAAGCCCGCAACACGAGACAAGGTTTGTTTGCTGCGTATCTCCACAAAACGTGGTGAGATGATAAAAAAAGAAACATCACCTTAGTCTTATCATTTGAAAACATCTAGTAGGTAATCTGACATTTTTTTTAATGTGTGGCGCAGTTTCACCACAGTTCAGACTGAGCACTTATGAAATTACAGTAACTGAACTACTTTTTGTTGTAATGACTAATGTAGTGAACGACTTCTGTGGGCTGGTGATAAGTAGTGTAATGAATTACTTTAAGCGAGTAATTTCAATAAAATTGCTCATTACCTTCCCAATTTCTTTTCACTACATTATAGCATGTCCCTTATGCCGTAACAAATTGACCAAAAACGGGATAGAAAAAAAAGCACGCAGTTTCCGCTAGGTTGCTAAAGGCCAAAGCACAGAGAAGTTGGTCCCTCTAAAATCCCTAGATAAACTAAAGTAGCGCCAACCGCGCCCCTTCGCCTCTGCCCAGCAGCGCCTAACGTTGGCAGCGCCTGTATGGTGTCCGACAGGAAACTGCTGGAAGCACGGCCGGCCGTGGCGAAAGGCATACCCTTTCACAGGCATACCCTCTCCCGGCGCAGGGGAGATGGTATGCACAGAGGACGGACAAGATGGCGCTTGCACTACCAAGCATAGGGGAGAGGAGGAGCCTGCACAATGACACGTATGGTGCTACTTTAGTTATTCTAGGGACTTTAGGTCCCTCTCATTATTTCCTATAGTATATCGCTGTTGAACTTGGCTGCTTCAAGGCTATAACGTCGTGGTCACGGGATAGGCGTCGTTCGTACTCGGCTTCCCAGATGACGGGGTCCTGGCACCTCATCTGTTTATACTCAGTATCCCGTTCTCGAACACGGCTGGCATATTCTTGATCATCACGTCGTCGACGCCTCTTGTTCTCGAGAGCTCTGGCTGTGTATTCGGGATCGGCTTGTCGTTGCCGTTGTCTCTCCCGCATAGCAGCGAGTCTCACTTCGCGAAACACGGCCTCCTCCTCAGAAGTAAGTACCTTCTTATGGCGACCCATGACAGCAACTCTCGACATGGAGTATTTTTTTTTTTTTACTTAGCTCGGGCCCGGTTGCGGCTCAGTTGTTGACCGGCACATACGTGGCTCGACATGACGTCCCTCCAGTTGGCGCGTAGCGATGTTCGACTCGGCACGAGTGCTCCGGCGCAGACCCCGGCGCCCACGCGGCTTGAATTGACGTCACACCAGCTCTGCGAGGCGAGCGGTTGAGGCAACAGCGCATGGTTTTTTCGAGATAGGGTCGGACACATTACGGTTAAACAGAATTCGCTGTTAAAAATATCAAATATACAAGGTAATCTAAAAATCGCACATATTCAGAAATAATTGAGCGTTGTAGGAACAGCGGCATCGCTGAGCTGACTGTTTTCGAAGAATACCCCAAATTCAAGAAACTGTTCATGCTTTTCAGCACAGCATGCCTTACCGCGCCAGCGGAGTGACATTTCAGTTTGGCGAAGGACACCCTGTCCTTTAAATAAGGACACCTTTCTGGTCACAGATGCGTCTGCGATGCAACAAAGATATATCAACATATATGTGCATTGAATAATAATAATAATAATATATGTTGTTCATATTTTACGCTCCAAAACCACGATATGATTATGAGGGACGCTGTAGTTGAGGGCGCCGGACTCAAAACTCGGGAAATAATTTTGAACCTTAACGGCCTTGCAATCAGTGCGTTTCATTTTGTCGATAATTTTTTGGTATTTGTTGAACATGATGGAGCTAGAAAAAAATGAGTAGTAGAAGTTTTGTAAGTCCTTAACTGAATTTCACTGTTCAATTAGTAATGGTAAACTGCACCTTTTGGATGTAGGCAGTTGCCGCGGCGGAACATGTCTGCTGGTCATACAATCCACGAAAGGAAAAACCATTACTCTGCAATAATACGGGATATTCTAAGGTCATTAAAAGTGGCACAGCATTTTCATGTCTGAGAGCAGCCCTAAAACAAAAGCCACGCCCGGAAAATATTGACGAAAGCCTCAGCCAACAAGTTATCAGTCTAAAAAATGGAGGATACGATAAACACGTGCGGTGTAAATCAGCCTAGAAGCTGATTAGTTACGTACGTGGTAACTTCCTTAACAAAAAAAAAAAAAAAAAAAAAAAAAAAAAAAAAAAAAAAAAAAAGCAACAAAAAATGAAAAAAAAAATGCCAGAACAACTTGGAGGACGCTTGAGCTTCGCCTTCAAGAGTAGAACGCGATAGCGTAATCGGGCCCCGTGCGCAATGCCTTCAGCCATGGCGCAAGGAAACGAACGTTTGTGCATGTGACATTGGCCGTTTCAAACTATCCTATAGAATGTCTACCGGATGTACAGTTGCTAGGTGCCCACTACGCCATAGTTCTTCCTTTTGCTAATTGGCCAAGTGCCCACTACTCGTCCGTAAGGTGACACGTGCACTAGTGTAATTGCACACTTTGTAATGGTTGGGCGGCTTCACTCCTTGCGCAATTCACTTCTTCTGACACCTGGTGTGATTCTAGGATTCTGCCAAACAATATTACATGCGCTAAGACGACTCCTTCAGGTACATGATATGCAAATAGCGCCTTTTTTCCACGACAGATTCAAGCAATGCCGTTGCTCTGTGGTAGAACACCTGCTTGCCACGGAGACGGCCTGGATTCGATTCACGCTTCGAACCGAAAACGTTTATTATTTATTTGATTTGCATCTTTCTCAGTCTTTCGGTCACGGACAAGATGGTGATTTTTCGCTCACAACCAACGACGCCGACACCGAAGTCGACGCCGGTATTTCTGCGAAACGAGCTCTTTAACGCTATCGCATTAATACACAATATCATATATGCGCACAAGCGTGCACATAAATTAATTAAAGGGGCCATGCATGACCCGGTCACCCATCAAATTGCGGTTTTCAGCGAATTATGGTCTATTGTGTCTGTAAATGTATGAAAAATGGACTGTAAAAGAGTATTTCGTTGCGAAAAGTCGCCGGCTATAGACCCCGCCCACTGCCGGCGACCGCCATTTTGTCATGCTGTGTGTGACGTCACGTGCTTCGTGGAGTGGAGCCGTCCTCTTGTACCTAAATTTCAGCCGCTGCAAACAGTTCAGTTTTCAATGACGAACTGAAGAAAGCTCTAATAACACCACTGCATGCGCAGCTGACCACGAAGCAATATCTTTGAGCGGAACACAGACGCTTGCAAAACAAGCGGCTTGCTACGTCACGGCTCTTGAGTGCGCCATTGTTGTCAGACTTTCGGGTCGTTCTAGTGTTTATAAAAATGTTTGTTAAAAATTAAGTTCTCGACCAAATGCGCAGACATTTCGCCAACTTGTTTGTGAACACCCAGGGATTAACCCACATAACACAAATCATGAGCGAAAATTGGGTGTCATATGGCCCAATGCAACAGGTATGGTCAAGATTAGAAGTAGCTTTTTCGGCACCCAACAAGCTTCGTAAAATGTGTGCAGTATTAGACCATGAAGTTGCCACAGCAGCAAAAACTAATGCCCATAGATGCACGATAAATCATGAAACAAAGTTTGTTAAGTTCAAATCACCCGTCGTATATTTTTTGGCGTTAACGTGTGGAAAAGTATACTTCGGACAGACGGGTACTTGCTTGAGCACCTGGCTGTTAGAGCATAACAAGTCATTAGGGGCAATGAATCATTCCCACATAAGTGGACACTGTGCTCAGTGTGGATGCCCACCACTGTTCAATGACACCACCGTGGTTTTCCATCATGGGAACCAACTAACTAGGCAAATTGTAGAAGCATTACTCATTAACAGAACAAAGGACGGCTCCATTGTCAATCGTTGGTTTCACGAGCAATCGGGAAGTCACCTTCCTGGAGGGACACTATTATCTTTATATTACTTGAAATTGTAGGGTTTGCAACCGTCACACTCTCCTTCATGTCATCTGTTTCCATTTCCGTCTAAAGCACGTGTAAGTTACTATCATTACAATTTTATCTGGCTGTTACCCTCGACTGTTTATTTTTGTTCTTAAATCTTTAAAATAAATTTTAAAAATGTCCAATTAAGCTACACGTGACATCATATCGCTTGAGTGTGCACAAAATTGTTCTTTGTTACAAATGCATTTGACTATTAGTTCAGTTCTGTGTCTCTCGGGGGTGCTACGTATGTACACGAAGTATCGTTTCTGAAATTAATTGCGAGTGCAACGAGTGTCGTGTCTTTCTTGTCCCCTTTGTCCTCGTCAAAAGTGCGCTACTTCACCATGCTGTATACTGAATATTTCATGAGGACCTTTAATTTTCCTAACAATGCTTCAAGTTAAGTGAGTAGCAAAAACAACTACTATACAATTAATACCTAGAAGTTTGGTATATGGAAAGCGTATGCTACGATGAGTGAGGTAAACATTTTCCTTTGTCGTTGGGCTGCTATTAAATTTATATGTGCCCGAGAAAGCAGTCTTTCCTAAAACACGTTACGGCTTCAGCGTGGTCGGTATGTAAGTCGGAGCGTCTTGAGTAGCGTCCGATACCCGCGATCCTGGCCTGAGGGTAGCGACGCTGGGCTGCAACAGCGGCGTCGTGTCTGCCACGAGAGGACCCCTGGTTCTTTGCTGGACCTTGAAGGATGCGAACTTCTCGAAGAGTTCGTCGGACTCTTCCTCCGATGTGAAGGCCTCCTGCAGATCAGCTTGCTCTCTCAAGGCTTGCCAGAGTAAGACGAACATCGTGAGCGTGGCTACGCTAAGCGTGAGCGCCAGGACGATGAGGGTGGTAACGCTGCAGGGGGATGTCCCACTCCGCGGAGTCCCTGGGAGGTTGGCTCGTCCGCCACGTGATTCGTTTACCCGTACTCGGTCGCGTCCTGTAGCCTTGCTCGTCCCGGGTCACAAGAATGGGTGCGACACTCGGCGGTTCCATGGGGAGCAGTTCCACAGCGGCAGCCGCGTACAACGCCTGCCGCGCTTGATCACCCGTCGGTGACGGCATGTCGCCCCGGTAGAAGTATTCCTTGTACCGTGGATCCCAGTAGACGGAAAGACCCGACTCGGGATCGTACCATTGCGTCTGGTCGGTCGACATGTTGTTCTTCTTCTTCTCCTCATGTCATGGCTCACACCATTGTAACTTGTTGTTGTTCTTGTTGACCTTCTGCTGTGGCTCACACCCACTGTGGGGGGATTGGCCAAGAATTGAGTGGTATTATACACTGTTATGGAAGATTAGAATAATGGAGGTTACCTTTTCCCTGTTATTCAACGTCCTCGTCGTCAGACGAAACGACGTATGGTAATATGGCATGCATAAAAACGCTCTGAAACTCTCGATTGTTAACCTTGAGAAGAACAAGCGACAGATCCCGGGTTATTAATAACCTGGGATCGAATAATAACGAGCGGTTGTCTTGCCTTGTCGCTACTTTCTATGGCCACGCCATTTCTTTTTTGTTGACCTGATTAACTGGGCCTAAGCGGTAGTGGCTAGCTACTGGACACCACTATTCGAACAGCTGGCAAGCTAACGTGAACGACCTCGTTATGTGATGAATAAAGTTGTTTCACTCTCTCTTGAACTCGACTGAGATGCCTTTACCGCGTGCTTGCTTCCTGACCCACTCGGCTCATCATGTCCCTTAAGTGCTCATCAAGTCCCTTAAGAACATCAACCATTCTCTTTTCCGTGGCTCCCTGCGTCGTCCAAAATTAAGTTCAACACTGTTCGTAAACCTCCAGTAATCTCCCAGGTAGGTAAGTACTGGTAAAGTGCACATGCACATTTCACAAGAGCTCGTTGGCTGTGTATGTACCGATGTCGGGCACATATACTGCCAACAAGAAACTTCGTTAAGATGGAACACGGGGGGGGGGGGGGGGGGCTCAAAATCACCCTAATAGTTATTACATCTTGTACGTGCATATTACGCGCGCACATGCAAACGCGCATGAACACTCGAACTCACTCATGAGTCGACGTTGACTCACTCGTACTCACTCAGGCTCGGATCGAGCCGTAAGTCTGAGTGAGTCCGGGTGAGTAATATTTTGGTTAGTTTGAGTCCGAGTGAGTCCAGTTGAAGAAAATTTTCGTGAGTGTGAGTCCGAGTGAGTCTGGCTTAGGAAAATTTTGGTGAGTCGTAGTCCGAGTGAGTCCAAAGCGCAAAATATATTTCATGAGTGAGTCTGAGTGAGTTCCTATAATTTTTGCCGACCTATGGTCCTACCTACTCATCTTCAGCATTACTATCAGCCTTACCTGAGTTCACGTTTATACTCACGTCTACTCACACGTATTCCAAAGCAGCATCGTTCATACACCATTTCAATATTTATTGAGCAGAGGCGTGAATAACCATTCCCAGGATTTGGAGACATTCGTACGTGGCGCCATCTCTCGGCGGCAGCAACCGCATCCTGCCATAACTGAATGGGAAATAGGCGAAAAAAAATCATATCTTTTGAAATAAGCTTGTTATCAAAAACGACTCCGGGATCTATACAGCAGAGACCTACTGGAACACTGTGGCGAAATTTCAGTATCGCACTACAAAACCTGTGGCTTCCCTAGACAATTGAACACCCCCATTGGAAATACATGGGACCCATTGTTAAATATTAAACACTCTGGGAAGCCACGCGGTTTGTAGTGCGACACTGTAGCTTTGACGGAATGTTTAATTAAGTCTCTGCTTTGTAGAACCGGGAGTCGTTTTTGATAACTAGCTTTTTTCATGAGATATGATTTTTTTCGCCTACTTCCCATTCAGTTACGGCAGGCCGCCGCTGTCACCGACAAGAGAGGGCGCTACGTGCAAATGTGTGTGTGTTGGTGGTTAGAAGAAGAATGAGACGCCTAATTTCTGCAGCCCAATAGGGAGCACGGCGCAGCGTCCAAATCCTGGTCATGGTAGGGGGTGTCTTGACCCGCCTCCCCCCCTCGCCGAGTCTTCCAGGAAAGTTCTTGATATATATATCTTATGCTGTCATCTCTTTCAAGAAAAATGTCTTTACTTTTTTGCAACCACTCATAACTCGTATTCCAAGGTACTATCAAAAGGCGCCAAGAAGAGCACCGATTACGTGAGATATTGATGTTAAAGAGCATTGTTACCATGGTCGACCAAGCTATTTCTAGGCTAACGGACTCATGAGTCGACTCACTCGAACTCACTCAGACGCAGATCGAGCCGTGAGTCTTAGTCTGAGTGAGTCCGGGTGAGTAATATTTTGGTGAGTTTGAGTCCGAGTGAGTCTGGTTGAAGAAAATTTTCGTTAGTGTGAGTCCGAGTCAGTTCGGCTCAGGAAAATTTTCGTGAGTCTGAGTCCGAGTGAGCCCTAAGCGCAAAATATATTCGAGTGAGCTCCACAATTTTTGCCGATCTATGACGAACATACATAAACGGAGCCTCGCCTACGGAGCCCCCCCCCCCCCCCCGGCCACGGGAGAAAGTTTCTGTCTACGCCACTGTCACGAGACATCGATAATGCCGACCCCTGAAATCGCTGTGAATACACTAAAATGACAATGGCGAAGAGTTGAGTCGTGGAGGCTACGCGAAAATTCATTAAAATTTGAAACAGAAGAAATCACACAAAGGAACATTAATGGGGTACATAAGGGCGCAAGCTTGGAAAAAGACAGATTCGAGAAAAGAAGTAGGAGGGAGGAGAAAGGTCGGACGCTAAACTTCCAACTGTTTATTCGAAAGAACAAGCCACCAGATTACAACTATCTGCGCATGCGTGCATGAAAATCGCCAAGCAGTGGTCACACTCGCATATCAAGGAGCTGCATCTCAACCAACTCGCCCAACAAGTCTTACTCAAAGGAACATTAAACTTTTCCCATGCGCAAGATGACTGGCCATGTGAGAAAACTGATGAACACTATGAAAAATTACCTTGAATAACGAATTAACGGAATATGCTCACAAAAAATATAAGTGATATATATACTGTGAACTGTTTATCACGATTATATTCGCTGAATTATCACTAAGACGTGTCTAATTGAGCGAAATTAGAAATGGTCCTTTCGCAGCTTTTCCTTTTTTGCAGCTTTTCCGCAGTATGAAAATTATTTTTTTAATACGAAGACTTGCACGTCGGCGTATGAGTCACAACATTTTCTTTGAACAATAAATGACGCCGTGTTCTAGAATTCATTCATTTTGATCCGTCCATCGTCAACTAGACAGTCCTCGTTGTGTTCTAACGATCAAGCCTACAAAAAATTTCGCATCATACCAACTAGTGAACAGTTAATAACGAGCTATATATTTGCAACGACACAGAAGAGGCTCATTTTTTTTTTAAAGATTGCTTCAAGCTAAATTATTAGTAAAAGCAACAACAGTGCAATAATGTTTCTGTGACAACAACACTTACAGAGTGGTGCGGACGAACGTTGTCCCACAAAATATGTATTTATAAGCTGATTCATTGAATGCCTATGCTGCGATCGTAACGCTTCCTAAGTCGGTCGTTCGGTTGCTACGGAATTCGTTTCTGCTCGAGAAAGCAGTCCTTCCCGAAGCGTGGTGCGGCGACAGTGTGGGCTTCATCCTTTGGCACACCGACGGAAAGTCTTCAGAGTCGCAGTCCGCTAAGCCGTAACACAGAGACCGCACTCGAGTGAGCAGGTCTGTGTAGAAGGCTTGGGCCTGTTCTCGCGTCTGGTAGAGAATTCCCGTCCTGTCAGAGCAAGTGTAAGTGTTGTATCGATAGGCTCTGGATGCCCAGGACTGGTTCCACAAGGAACAAGCGTACAGGACGTCGTACAAGTACGGACGTTCAGGTTCCGCGATGGTTTGAATCTTGCTCGTGTCGCACGCCTCGCCCCGAGAAACCAGGAACGGTTGTTTGCCTCGCCCTGAGTAACCAGGAACGGTTGTTTGGTAAACAGTTGACAAACGGATATTCCATTTCCTCCTTTGTCTTGGCGGGATGGAAAGTCAACTTCAGACTGCGAAGGCCATAGAGTTGCGTTCCTCAGCATCATGACGTCTGGCTAAAGGAACAAGTGGTCAGGGGCGACCAGAACTTCTTTGAGCGCGCGAAGCTTTTCGCCGTAACCATCGTCATGGGAGACTTTGTACGGCACGAGTAGCGCGAGCGTGTAGCTGTGCCGTCGTAGCTTCTCAGACAGGATCCAAATAACGCTCGCTACGCTTTTGTCGGTGACCTCAGGGATATCCTGGAGTAGTATCGCAAGACCATCAAAGCCGGAAGTGTTCGAAAAAAGTAGGACGCTTCGAAAAAACGATGAATGCACCTTCCGCTTCTTGCCCGCCAGCCTGGCATGAATGCTCTGCCAGAGCATGAATGCTCTGGCAAGTGAATGCTGATGATGGGGCGGAGCAGTGCGCATCGGATCGTGAATCATGGCCTTCTATTTTGTTTTGGTTAACAGCCTTTTATTTTGTTCTTGTTAACCTTTTGTTCTGTCATATGCTTTGATTGATGGGTGGTTAAATGTCGGTGTTCTGACGGTGTTGTGGCCTTTTATGTTTTTTAGGGGCGAAGCTCCTTAGGGTGTGGGTCTGTCCCTCCTCTGTAGTATGTAGTAGTAGTAGTAGTAGTAGTAGCAGTAGTAGTAGTAGTAGGAGGAGGAGTAGTAGTAGTAGTAGTAGTAGTAGAAGTAGTAGTAGTAGTAGTAGTAGTAGTAGTAGTAGTAGTAGGTAGCCACGTATAGTTGGATGTACCCACTAAACGTGATAAAGATGACGATGACGCCTGATGGTATGGAAAAACTTTACTTATGTCCGTCGGGGCGTGAACTAGCACGTAGCGGGCCGCTCCCACGTCGGGACAGATAGGCCTTGCCTCTCCGCCACGTCGTGGGCCTACTACACGTGATAACGGTGACGATGACGCTGATGACCATGAAGTATAAGCGCGTTCCAGACCACACATTCTCTTTCTGTCATGGGTGAAAACGATCGTGAACGCGCCCTCGCCCTCGAAAGGCCAAATGTCAACGCCGACAACAAACGTTCCCCTGAGCTTAACGTCATATATGAGGAAAACAAAATCAGGGGAACCCCCTCCTTGTGGTCCGTAGAGCTCTTGAACAAAATCATCATCTACCCCATATGTAAATAATAAAACATTGTGTATATACTTTATCAATATGTAAATAATGAAACGTGTATATACTGTATGTATAATCACACCACATTCCCGCGTTCGTGTGTCAGGACTTTGTATGATGATCGAGTGGGCAAAATTTACGGGGATTGATGGTTAACCAGATTACCTCCGGAGCTTCGCCCACTCATCATCATTCACTTCGTGGATATGGCGTGAATGTTTTAAACCATATGCGCGCTATGTACTCTCTGTAGACGGTATTGCGCACAGATGCTTCGTACCTGCGCTTCGACTAGGGACTACGGCGAGGTTCGACGACAACAGACATTCGTGAGGGCTTAAGGGGCTTCGACCCTAAAACAAAAAAAAAATGCCCTGCTCTGTTCTTCGACTTCCTCATCTTCTAGCAAAATGACACACGCGACATTTCACGCATAAATACCACCTTTGCTAGAGTGGCTATCTTCACATTTACATTACCATTACTTCTAATAACGTCCCCTATACTTTCCTTGGCATCATTGTCTGTTAGTTCTCATTAATAATACGACCGCTGGATGCATGATAACAGATTCCGCAAGATTCACTATATACTGAAAACCTGTATTACGACAGCCATTACACATAAATACATGAAGAATTATGCATGCCTTAGGGGCTAATCTATGTCCTAATTAAAAAAAAAGAGCTTAAATATAGAAAGAAACGCTGCCCAGGCACTTCGTACAGTTGGTTAACCAGCCAAGCTGAAAACGTGCGGCCCCGATGTTATCGCTGGGCTAATCCCGACCGGTCCATTAAAGACTTTATCAACAATCAGGTAGCTTCCAATCGAGTTTCTCGAATCAAGTAGTTCGGTCTGCTCAATTTATGTGGCACATACGTTTCTTGACCTCGGAACACATATATTTATTTTTAGTGTACCAGTGGCGAGTTATGGGGCTAGGCCAATTTCTCTGGCAGGTATACGCCAGGAATATGTGCGCAGATAGAACGAACGGATTTTGGTTACTCCGGTAGCCATGCTCAGTTTCGCTGTAACATAATGCACTGAAACTCTTGATTCCTACATTGAGATGAACAAGCGACAGGTCCACAAGCACCGCCAGGACGACTACGTTCGACGTCCCTGTGACACCATAATGGCCAGACTCGTAACAGCTACGCTAAGGTGTCTTCCCACCTCGTCTCAAGCTAGAACACGGCTAAACTTGCACATCCAACGAGTAAAATAAGCTGACATGTTTTCTCCATATCGACGGCGCAACGGCGCCGAAAGTGCATCAACTGAGACGGAATACTTTTTGAAGACATGTTTTGGTTGCAGTTTCGAACTGGCTACACGCATTTCCATGAACAGGAGGGAGTCTATAATTACTCCACACTATTTGGAACTGCATAACAAAAGTGAAAGATCAACGAATGGTGTTGCCGAACCAGTACGCACTCAAGCATTTCATTAAAAATATTTCGCAGGCAGCGGGTCGGCTGTTGTCATGACGAATCAGTCTAGTGACAGTGCGCTTGTGTCAGTCCACTGAGGCTTGAAGAGAATTTGGTTTACTCATGCAATATCCCGCTGTTTCCTGATGAGCTCAATATAGCATCCACCAAGCTTTCATGTTGAAGCTCATAGTACTGACACAGCTTGTTTGGTCATCCCTTTTATAAATGTAAAGGGATGGCCAGACGAGTAAAGCAAGCCTCTTTTGTCCCGCGGACGTCTGTAATCAGCTGCTGTGGGCTGAGAATTACGGTTGTTTTCGGGCGATCGCTCATAACATGAAGTGAGGCATACACGATATTGCACTAGCTGTTATTAATTCATTTCAATCGGCTGCGCGTCCCGCGTCGTCAACACCATTGATGGAAAAAACATGGTTGACCCTTCGGTATAACACGAATAGCTATAACACGAAAGTAAATCGTGTCCTTACAGAAATAGTTGAATGTTTACTGTACACCGATATAAGAGCTGGCACGATGCCTATTGGTGTTTCAACGTGGATGCACGCCCGTTTACGCTTGTTGGTACAACTCCATCCCGGCGACCAACGTCCATGATCACTGATTAAACAAACCCTTGTGGTAGCTGTAGTAGTAAACGGTGCGCTTAATGAAAGGAAACTGTGTGGCAGCCAGAAGAGCGTCGCTGACTGGACGCAGAAATTATATCTTACACTGTCACTTGGACTATGGTCGGCATCCCTCGGCGTGTTACCGAGTTGAACGCCATGGCTGGTCTAGAGGGAAACGCAATGCGCGTCTTGTCTTCCTTGTAGCGCGGCTACAATGTTCTAGGCACTAAAGCCCGGCCGCGATTTTCTCGGGGTGAGCTTAAGCGTGGAACGCAGCGCTACAGCCAGGAGAGGCAGGCGCGCGGCGCAGAGCTATTGTTTGGTATGGATGGATGCTATGAGCGAAGCCTACGCTTGGGCGAAGGTCGCCACCTCGCGGTGCGTTAGAGCGTTGAAAGAATTGCAATTGCCTTTTGGAAACGTGCCGAAATGGACGGACGCGTAACAAAGACGCAGCGCACGAGCTCATCGCGGCGGCCACGGTCATGATTAATTACTTCACCGCCGACCAAGAGCACAGCGAGAGAAAAGTATAAGCTATAAAGGGCGCGTTTGTAGAGCCTCTAGCGTATGCGACCGTGCCCAGTAGCTAGCATGGCCGGCTGCTGCTGTCGCGGTCAGAGGGGTCATTAGTTGGACTCCCGGTGACGGAACTTCTTTCTTTGCGATAGGATCGTTTGCATTTTTTTGACGTCATTTCCGTGACGGAAATGCGTCATTCAAGTGTCGGTGGGGTGGACTTCGGTATAAAACAATCTCGTGTTAAAAATTATCACGTGATGACGTCACAATGACGTCACAAATCGACAAAATTTGTGACGACATTCATCGTGATGTCATGTAATGACGCCATCACATCACATGGTCACTTTGCATTGCCTCCGCGATGCGTGGGCCGATCATAGAGGCCAACCAGGTGAGGTGCAGAAACCTTGCAATGCCTTCGATCCTGAGGTCAGTGCGAAACTACATTAGGGGTAGAAAGCTTTTGGAGGTGGGCGGGAGAGGATCAATGAAACGAATGAAGAAGATGGCTTTGGCCTTCGAATTGTCTTTGGCGAATGCCTAAGGGACCGTGTGAGTTTTTATTGCGATAGCAATTATATGGACATTTTCGGCGGATTTTTGCGTTGCCGTCGCCGTCATGTTCCGGATATGTATATATATATATATATAAAAGGCATAAAGAAAAAATTCCAAAGCACCTCATCGAGGATTCGAACCAGCGACCCCTCGCGCCGCTGCCTGCTGCGCTAACACAGCCACACGCCATGCTTGTGCCAGTGATATTACGGCGAGCTATTCATATGCACCATTTGCCGCTTGGGGTACGCATATCTCGGGACAGCTAAGGTCCCTAGGGACAGCTTGAGCGTTTTCTATCACGCTACGCTTTTACAGTTTCTTTTAAATTGAAAACTGCCCTTGAGACGCGCACGAAAAAGTGGCCCCCTTCTGTACCACTCATGATGTACAAGAAAAAAAAAAGCACACCGGGCACACTTAAGGTCCCTAGAAGGCGCACTTGGCGTCCGACGCCACCGCGTGTCAGGGGACGCAGAGGGGCCATTCCACGGGTCGCAGTTTAACAGAAAAAAATTGACGGCAGATTCACGAGGTGAATGATGATGAGATTGGGCGAAGCTCCTGGAAGTAGAGCTGTTCGCCGGTCCCAAAATCGCCGGCGGCGGCGCGCCTGTGTTTCCACCTCCGGCGGCGGCGCGACACCGGCGCGGGGTTCATCGGACCGGCGGCGGCGCGGCGCAGGGGGGGGGGGGGGTAGATTCGACATTCTGACTTGGTGGGGCGAGAAATTTGTCCCTTGAAAAAAATTCCCCGATAAGGCGAAGCAGTGAATGCGATAACGACATGTATTGTTCTAACGAACTAAGGCTTGCGGCTAATGCTTCTTCATCCGGGTCCGCCTCGGTGGATAAGTGGCTAGGGTACTCGGCTGCTGACCCGAAGGTCACGGATTCGATCCCGGCCGTGGCGGTCGCATTTCGATGAAAGCGAAATGGTAGAGCCCCCATGTGCGGTGTCAGCGCACGTTAAAGAACACCAGATGGTCGACATTTCCGGAGCTCTCCACTACGGCGTCCCTCATAATCATATCGTGATTTTGGGACATAAAGCCCCACATATTCAAAAGAAACTTTTTCATCCGATCTCGCTAAACTGCAAAACGCTGGTGTAAGGGAATGCGGCCGCCTCCGGGAAAGAAACGGTTTTCATGCAGTTTTTCGTATCAGTAGCTCGAAAGTAGAAGGGTATATGAGCCGTTGGATGATACGACCGCGCCCTTATAGTCAAAGTTCACAGTGGCGGCTCCAGCCACGCAGTCTCTCTAGCCCGGTGTCCCTTCACACTCCTTCGCCCAGCAAAAGACGGACAAGGCGTTTGCTTTCTGGTTGAGGAGCAATCGATGGCAGGCCTCGCACGCGGAGTGATGTTATCGCATGCGCCTATCGCCTGTGCCCTCCGTGCGACGGAGGTGGGCAGCTTGTTTCATCTATGCTTCAGCCGTGTTCCTCGCTAGCGCTCGCGAGCCTTTACTCCCGAGCACAGCATACGATGCGCGCACAAAAGTTATTGATTTGGACTTTATACGGAACATGACTGCGACGACGAAAACCTCTGCACAGTGCCCATACAATCGTTATCGGAGTAAAAGATATACAAAAACCGTAGATGCGGGGTGGCCTTTTCTTCTGGAGAGCTGCATCGTCTTCGCTGTAAAGAGTTCGTCCGTTGTACGAATCAAATAATCCGGCGCCTGTTCCTTTGGTTTCGTTCTCACTCTCACTACAGTTCTTACAGGCGATATCTTCTCGACACTTATTCTTCAGAAAGCACGTGCACATTTTTAGCGCTAAGCGTTGAGCCTCTCGGGATTTCGAGCTAGTCGGCTACACGCTGTTATTTCCGCTTGCGCAATCGTAAACTCACAAAATGGAGCGAAATCAGTTCATCGCGCACGATAATCATGCGAGGTGAGGAAGAAAGGCTGGGCGAATACAATGCAAAACAGGGTAGAAGACAATTCACAACTGATATTTCTCGTATATGGACTAATGGAGAGTATGGGCCCTAATCGTGTCACGTGATTCACCGTTCTGGCGTCATGAAGAGCGCCAAAAAAAACCAGAAACACGGAAAGAGAATAATGCGCTCGATTTAGTGTTTTCGGAAGTTGTCTTGGGGCCCTTAAAAGGACGGGGTGTTGCAAACACGGAAACAAGAGAGCAGTCAAGCCACCGCAAACACAGCTAACTGAAAAATCGTACAGCCGCGGAAAAGACGGTAGACAAAAAAAAAAAAAAAAAGAAGAAGAAGAAGAAGAATTAAGGCAGCTTCGAACTAGTGGTGCCAAACCAAATGGTAGTGCAGAGCTGGGGCAGCCTTCTTTGTTTCTCTTTGGCTTTCACTGTCTTTCCTCCGCTCTTTCTTTCTTTTTCTGGGTTTCCGTTTTTTCTGCCTTTTCTTTCTCTTTATTTCTATTGATTTCTTCCTCTCTCTTTATCTAGTTTTTTTTCTCTTTCCTGCTATTTCTAATTTTCTTCCTTTCTTTCTCTTCCTTTCTGTTTCTTGCTTGCTTCCTCTTTTTTTTCCTATTTTTATACGTGGTTTGTCTGTTTTACGCGAAGCGGCGATATACAACATATATACGACAATCCGGGCGCCTAAAGTGCTCCGAACAAGGCGCTCGAAAAACAAGAGGAAGGCAAGTTTTCCTTGGTGCGATCGCGCGCTCAGTATGAGATGGCTATGCTCTTCGTGGTTTTTCCTGCGTTACGCCAAGCTACGACAGCATACGATTACAGCGTAGGATGACAGCATACGACAGCCCGGGCCCCTAAAGTGCTCAGCACTTAAAATATACTTATATGTGCATTCCCAGGCTAAAGGCGATACCTGTCACTCAGTTGCGCGTGATGGTGTACGTGAAAGATAACTCTTGACGTCACTCTTGTGTCTATGTTCTCACGTCATGTCGTTTTAACATGAATTCCTGCCAACTAGCTCAGTTATCGGTTACTCTAAGTTTTTCATTGCCTTTACATTTCTATTTATTTATAGACTTAATCGAGTAAAAATGAAAGAGAAAAAAGTGCATTAACCCATCAATATGTATTACTTATCTATTTCACTCATCTATGCACAATGTAGTTCATCGAAGACTCCACGAATATGCTATCCAGCGAGTTCTGCCGTCGCCCTTTAAGGCTGGAGGACGCCGCAGCATTCAGGTCAGGCAATACTCTTGAGACTTCTGGAGGAGAGAAAGATACAACTTCCGCGGAACTATTCTCGATCTGGCCATGTATAGAAGATGTCGACAGTTCATTTCTGCAAAGTGCATTCAGTCATAGGCGTGCGCAGGGTTCCCCTTCAGGGGGGGGACAAGAGGGGGCGATAATTTATCGCAGCGCCCATCCCTCCCTATTAAGTCAATGTATGGGCAGACTTTGCGCCCCCCTCTCTTAGGTGTCTAGGGGGGGGGGGGGGGCTGTGCCCTTCTCGTGCGCATGCCTATGCATTCAGTTACTCAAAAAAGCAGTGAGCCGTGATGTTTCCTCATGACCACGTTGATGAACCGAACCCGCCAGCACATTCCAGCGTAAGACTTTGGAAGAAATTTACAGAAACAGGAACTTGTCAAGTCTGAACTAGCCTATGAATGTGGCCGATATATTTGAGAAACGACGCAGGGATTGCGTACCAAATTTCACAGGTGCGTTAGACAGGCGGGCGCATTAAACCCAATTCGATGGCTTACGTCTGGGGTCGGCAACATGCGGTGCGCGGGCCACTTGCGGCCCGTGGGGCAGTATTACGCGCCCCGGCACTACGCCAAACACCCCCCCCCCCCTTATTTTATCCCTTCCTAACTTTCATAAACGACACCTGCGCAGGTGTCGTCGTCTTTGTCTTTCGTGTGCTGTGTTTTTTGCGCAATCCTCAGTTTATGAAAGAATCCACCAGCTAGCCCCTACACGTGTGCTACCAGACTTCCTATCTGAAGGCCGACATGGCAGGTTCGACCTAAAGTGGGATTTTCGCTTGTAAGCCATGTTTGTAAATTTCGACTTCGACCTTGTGACTTGCGCGCTGAAAATAAACATGATTTCTAACCCAATTTTGCACATTATTCTCAATTAACCCATCTTTGCTGTTTGCCTGCATAGCCTCCTCCCCCTTCCCCTGATTCGCCATGCGGCCCCCGCTTTGTCGGCTTCAAGCAACTTGGCCATCCGCCTGAAAAGGTTGCCGACCCCTGGCTTAACGCGATCAGAATTTATGCATGGCCTTCGAGATGTTCGATCGACATCTTAACCGCACATAAGAGACGAGGACAGAGGGAGGTACGACGACACGGGCGGTACGCGCAAAAGCGGATGTCTGGACGCTGCGTTCGTTGCGTTGAAACGCATTCCGTCCATCTCATTAGTGTCGAGAGTTGGGAAAGGTTCGTGACATTAAAATGACGTTGTGGAAGAAGAACCGGAAACACGCGACGCGCTGGTCGCCGAACTACAGCCAATCAATTGCGGCCAAAACAGGCAGTCCACTAGGGGGGACAAGTTGAGAATGACTCCCCAGCCACACAAAAATGGAACAGGAGCCTGCTGGGAACTGTGACCGGAGCACAAGGGGGGGAGCGGCGTCGGAGGAGGTTGCTTTATGGAGGCTAGGCGCGCGCACTCGTGAATTTTTTTTCCTCATGAGCTCACCTAGAAAAAGGAAAAGAAACAAGAGCATGGTGGGAATTCCAACACGAACCCTAGGATGTAGGGGCTTCAAAGGAGCTTGGCTTATAGATGCTCGGCGCTCTCTCTCCTATTTGTCCCCTCTGTAGTTTAAGCGCATTCTGTTCCACTAATTTGAGTCGAGAGCTGTAAAAACTTCGTGACCTCAAAATGACGTTGAAGAGGAAGAGCCGTAAAGAGATGGCGCGCTACTGGCCGAGCTCCCGCCAATCAGCGGCGGCTGAAATGGAGAGTCCATTACATGGACTCATAGAGAAGAGCTCCCCCGGTGAATTGGTGTGTCCAGATTCCCGTTTGGGTAAAAAAATAAAAGACTAACGGCGGCGCGCCGCAATTATTGCGCGGCGGCGGCGGCGGCGTGGACACTCTCGGGACATCGGCGGCGGCGCGAGCGGCGTGAGCAAAAACAGGCGGCGGCGGCGGCGCGGCGCGGCGGCGCACAGCTCTACCTGGAAGTAATCATCGGTTAAACCGTGAAATTTCTTCCGTTAATTCGCCCGACAAAATGACGTGAAACGATTGATTAAATGTTTTATCAAACTTTTATTGCTGGTTTCCGTTGTCCTTTCATTATGACCGCTTTGTGGTCGGTGAAATGTAAGCTAAGTGGTTCTTGCACTGGTTGCAGCGGCATCCTTATCCATACGAGCACACACCGACGGCAACGAGCATCGTCAACTACAAACCTGTATCGCGATATGGTTTTGATTATAAAACCATTGCTTTAGAAAACACCTGGCGTCTTTCGTTAAGCAGCTGGCGTCTTTTCGTTTTGCTTTAGAAACATCTGGCGTCTTTTCGTTTTGCTTTTAGAAAACATCTGGCGTCTTTCGTTGGTTTATTTCATCAATCAACGGCGTTCTGAACAAAATTTTTATTGTTTAATCACGCACAGGAGAAATGCCAATGGCTGCTAATGGGGAATGAGAGACAGAAGAATTCGGCTTTTAGTTAAGGCGCACGCTGCGAATTTTTTATTGTTCAACAACGCACAGGAGAAATCTCCCACCGGCACCACCTTGGAGGTCAAAGCGTAAGACTGGTTACGCACTACGACTACGACTACGACGAGGGACGAACGGGTGCCGCTTTAAGGAGCTTCGCCCCTAAAAGAAATATCAAAGAGCGTCGAAAAATCTAACAGTATCATATAATCAATTCTTGGCCCATCCCCCTGAATGGGTATGAGCCACGTCAGAGGCAACAACAACCGCGTCGGCTTCTGCATTGTGAACACTCGCAGCGCGTCGCTCAAATACCAAGATTTAACAACTATTACAGTTTAGTACACGCTTGTTCTGTGTATACCTATGCGTCCTTTTCGAGCGTCCTTTACGCTGCGGCGGCGCGCTGCAAGTATCGAGCTGCTTGTCATTCTTCTTGTGACATTCTAATTTCTTGCTATCGCATTCATTGCTTCGCGCTAATGGCAAAACTGTGACTTTTATTGCGATAGCAATTATATGGACACTTTCGGCTGGTTTTCGCCGCCGGCGTCGCCGTTGGCCGCCGCCGGTGTCCGCCGCCGTCATTTGCCGTATATGTATATGTATATATGCAACCGGCTCCGCCCGTCGTTCGTGAGCGTGAAAAGACGCGAGGGGGGGGGGGGTCCCTCGAGCGACCTTCGATTTTACGAGCGCGGGCGCGCGCGTTATCTCCCCTTCTCGGCGGCCGACAGCGGGGGGCCGGTGTACCCTTCTACGTGCTGCGCTCTCAACGCGAAGAGAATTCTCTTAAACAAGCGTTTTCTAGAGTTGCGTGAGATCGGATCCAATAAGAGTTAGCTGCCAGCCTCACTTCGTATAACATTACGATTTTTTGCTATCGCATTCATTGCTTCACCCTTGCGGTGAAACTGTGACTTTTTTCTTTCATGCATTTTACCTATGCGGCCAGTTCTTCAAAATGTGTAAGTACTACATTTTATCATCCATATTACTGATCACCACGTTTTCATCACCTGACGGTGACAAATAACCAGACCAGGCACCGTCAGAATTAATTCTGGCCGCAGAAAGTGGGTTTGCGCACCACACGCCAGACTATTATCATTAGTCCTTACGCAAATGACAAGCATGCCAAGTTAGGCATACATTCGTGCCCTTCCATGTGAATTTTCGTGAGTAATTTTTTGACTTTCGGTACTGCGGCCACACCGACGGACACATTCCGCGTCGCGTTAAACGGTTTGAAATAGCAGAGCACGGGATGCAGCCTTATAAAGCAAATCAAACGCACGGAATAAAAGAAAGGATACATGAAAGGTGAAAAAGAGTTAGCTTGATATAGCCATTTACTCTCCTGCAGCATTTCTACGTTTGTCATTCCACATGAAACTAAATTAAGCGCCTACGCTCACGATAGGTGCGGGTAGAGTACGTTGCTCAAACGGGTGCGTAAGTGCGGACGATTTCGGTGACAAACCAGCTGAAAGCAAATATACAAAATCCCCGTTTCACAATACACCAACGCGTTCTCTGTGCGGTGAGTCACTGCAGTATTATGTTCAGGGACGCAGTATTAAATATAGCCCAAATTACCACATTGTTGGCTAATAGCGGCCAAAATATCAGGCGCGTAGCAGACGCTGGCCGCTTTGACGCGGCTTCCACCGCGGACCGCGGAGAAAGCCCATGGGTGCTAAGGTTATCTAGGGACCTCAACGGGTCCGGCACAGCAGCGCCGCGACGCGGCAGTTCACCGCAAAAGGCCCCCTCCCTCCTTCCATGTATCGGTGCAGCGCTTTGTTTTTTTGATGTCACTCTACCCTGGGCATGGGCCAGGTCATGACATATCGACATCGACATCAATAGAACCGAACTGCAGTCCGCCATTACAGCTACGTCGGAACCTCGGAACAACGTTGTGGAAAAAGATGTCACACGGCGAAGATTACGGCGCCTTATCTGCCGACAAATGGAAAGGACAACTCGATATGGACAGGTCGTGCGGTACGCTCAGCTCTGGTGAGACGTGCTGGCTTTGCGACGACCTTACGGCGTTCAACCGAGCGGTGCGCGCGTTTGGCTTGGAGCTGAAAGAGTCAATGCCAGGAACGCTGCTTCTGCAGTGCACGTTTGAAGCACAGATGGACGTTGACCAGGTGATCACTGCTCGCGAGGCGTCTTTGCTTGCGTCGTCAATCTTGCGTCAGCACCCTTGCATTCAGGACCTGAGCGTGGTTTGCCTTTACAGCGGCGACTACCGCGAGGGACAACCACCATTTCCGAGCCACATGAGCCCACCGTCGTTGATACTGACTTGCCGCAGACTCCGTTGCCTGAAGATCTACCAACATGCCAGTGCTCGCATGTATCTTACAGACTTGGTCACCATCACCGGTTTGGAGACGTTGCACATAGACGTAGATGAGATTGACGAGAATTTCGCGACTCAAATCGACGCTGTTATGGAGCGGAACCACAACACGTTGAAAAAGGTTGAAGTCAGGGACTTTCGGAAAAGGCAGAGCCGACTCGGAGCGGTCGAACGCCTCGTCGCATGCGAGTATCTGCTGCTCCAGTCGTCCATTACTGTCAACGGAATACCGGACCTGAATTCGGTGGTGAAGCTAATGGGAGTTTCTACAGCACTCAAGGAACTCGGTGTCACTCCAATCACTCAAGCGGACGTTTCAGGCATCGCCAGGGCCCTGGAAACAAATCGCAGTTTGACGAAGCTGTCGCTCTACGTAGGAACGTGCCACTCAATCGAGGAACTTTTCAGAGCACTTGAACTCAACAAGAGCCTGAAGGAACTTACTGTGTGGGCCTTCGAGCATGCGGATGTGCATTTCATGCGAGCCGTGGCGTCGGCGATGGAGAACAACAGCACCCTGACATCACTGAATATTGACGCTCGCTTCGTCCAGTGTAGCGGAATGCAACTCTGGTCGGAGGCCTTGTCGAAAAACTGCGCTTTGCAAGTTTTGGCCCTGCCTAGCTGGAACATACCAGTTACCGAAGTTTTGGCTTTGTGCAAAGCTCTGCGAGTTAACAAGACTCTGAGGGCTCTGGACCTTTCGGGAGTCCATACCACCGATGAAGAAAGGTGGGTCCTATGTTAATGCACACTGGGCAAGTAGGTTTTGAAGTATGGAAACGAAAAACAGCGCAAGAAGACGGGCAGAAAGGGGCATATACACTAGCGCTGCCAGCGTTCATGTGTGTGCCCGTTCCCTTCCCTGATCTGCGCTGTTTTTCGTTCCAACGGCTGATAATGGTTGTATACTTGTCGGCGTTTGGACTAGTGCTTTACCTTTTGAACGGTTGCATTGCTAAAATGTATGTGCATGCATGCGCCTTAATCATCCCCCGGAAAATTTTTAGCCATATTCTAGGATTTTTCAATGACGGACGTGTCTTTTTTTTTGTTTTTGAGAATGAGAGCTTAGAATTTTTTTTTGGTGCGTACACATTCTACATTTTACGCATCCTTGTGTTGAATATTTACGGCAACGCTGTCCTAGCTGACACTGTGCCGGCGTAGTTCGCTAAAACAGGTCGTGTGACCAAGGGAGACGGAGGAGCCTAGAGAAGGTGTAACTTAATGGGCAGTGAAGAAAGAAATGAGGCAGCGATCTTCCGTGATGGGGCGTGGATGGAACTCGGGCCGTCATTGTTTGAAGTGTCATAACGACGCTTGCATGACACGGTTTCATGGGAATCACATGAATGCGATTTACCGATGGTCACGTGATGAGCATAAAGGGTACCTGGTGAGAGTGAAAGGAACGGAGGTCCCATGATCGACCATGGCAGTAGAGCACGGAACAAGAAACAATTATACTCGGCTGCAACTTTACTTGACGGCGCCGTGGAAGCTACAGAATCGAAGCGCATGCTTGCTACCGCGCCATCAAATAGTACTTAGGCTTACTGGCATTTTCCTGATTTGCCTTGCGGAAATAAATGCTGTTTTATTCATTATAAGAGTCGTACAGTTTCGGATAATCGTAGGTAAAATGCACTTATTGTTCATTTTTGCTAGAATGGCTTCCTTTTCCCATTTCTAGGACAGCAGCACCTTTTCAGCACGCTCGTGTTCCAAAGTAAACCTTGCGTCCATGACGTAGTGGGCCACTGGGCGGAGCAAACACGCTGTTTAGTTCTCCAAGAAAGATATAATCGTAATACGACTCTAAAATGTAGACGTAGCCATCCAAATGTTTTTGCCATTCACATTTGTCGTGTGTATAATTTTCTAAACGCGCCAACAATGCGAGTGAGTGAAACCGAAATCAGCCGCAAGCTGCCGTACTGCTTGCGCAGCAACACGAATGTGCGGAAGCCACGCCTTCGTAGTCTTCTCTCCAATGTCAAGATAAGCTGTCGCCGAGTATAGACTATTTACGGATGGGTTTGAGTGCCGCCATGTTGGGCTGTTAACCTTTGTGTTTTGCATCTTTAACAACTGAACGAACAGCGCTACGGTAGGCGCATACGCATGAAAACGGTTGGGCTGGTGCACCCGATGTTTCATGGCCGCTCACGTAGCGATATACAAAAACAAGAGAATATCGGTTTAACAGCCCAAGATGGCGGCGCCCAGATGTCTTATACGGAAAATAGTCTGTAGGAGGTGCAACTCCGCTGCTTGAGGCGACCGGATAACGTCACATTGCGGGAGAGCCACTTCATGCTGGCGGCGTCTGCCGTCAGAAAACGTACTTGCCGCCGTTTTGGTTTCTAAGGGAACCGGTCAACCGCGTTGCTTCCGCTCCACCGCGAACGCGGAGCGCGTTCGGCCGCGTTCATTTGCGTGCTCGCCCGGCCGCGCCCGGCTGGTATCGCTTTATTTTCTTTATTTTTTTTCTTTATTTTTTGCGGCTGAGGCTTCGCGCCACAAGGGGCCGCCAATTGAAGTGCCTCCGTCGGCGCATGTTATATTTGTATTTTTGTGACGTTATCTGGACACCCGCCAACGCCGGTACTAAAGGGAGTTTCACCTCCTATATAGCAGTTCTTCTATGTGCAGTGCTTCTATGTGCAGTCAATGGCAGTAGGGGCTTGGTAGTAGGGGCACGATAGTGCGCCCATGCGTAATATGCACTGCAGCAGCGCTTGCAACGCTGCTTGCGTTCCTTCGCAGCCGCGATAGTAATATATAGTAATATGTATTTCGGGTGAGTGGGCGGGTAGAATAGCCCACGGTCGCACTGGAACGCCAAAGCAGCGTTCCAGCGCGCCCGTGGGCGAGAATATTGTTGCGCGGAATCCCCACGGCTTCACCTGAAAAAGGGCTCAACGAAACGCTGAAAACTGCCTAAACTTAGCAGCAAAATGTAATGCCTGACGACAGGGCTGGGCAGTATCGAAGATACATGTATCTGAGATACTATCTTAGATACTCTTTGGGTATCTTGTATCTGTATCGAGATACGTCTCGCAAGACGAGTATCTGTATCTGTATTTCCGATACATTCAATGATGTATCGTGTATCTTAAGATACAAGATACTGATATCGCAACACTGCCATGCTAAACAATAATCGCTGACTGAACTGCGCTTCTCAAGTTGGCACTGGAGCCTCACTGTCACCGGAATAAAACTAAGGGCAGGGACATAATTTTATCCTTCAACACACTCCACCAGTGAGGGCAGGCGATGAGGTGTGCGCGACCCTTTTGATGAGGCAGGGCAACATAGCAGCGCTCGCGTAGTCTCTACAGAAACAAGCGCGCGAACATAGATGTTCGCGCGCTTGCCGGCGTGGCTTTCGTCTTCCCTTTTTAGTTGTGCCGGTGCCATGACCCTTACCCTTAGCCCCTTACCAGTGGCGCGTACCACAATGCGTGTGGCGATGATCGTACATATTACGATGCCGCTCTCCTGCGTGGTACTTCAGTACAAATCTGAAGAACGGGGTTGCTTTGCATCTCGTGGCTTTGACACATCAGCGTTTCGAAGAATCTTGTGGATGTCAGTATGAATTACATGCTACATGCGATTGACTTATGCACAAATAAGATTTTAGCTGTATTACCACCGTTACCGACGCTAGATCTAATAAAACAAGCGTTTACCCATCGGACGATATCTTGGTGTACCCTATCATTTTGTTCCTGCTATTTCTATTCAAAGAGCTCTTGAAATGATATGATTATATGTTAGTACAAGTACTTTCTTAGTGGTCCTTTCGCATCCCATACGTTACCTAGTGCTCTGAACTGTTTTTCTTTACGGTCTGGTGACTGCAATGTGTCTTTTCTGAAGTGCAGCCAAAATAAGCTCCCAGTTTTATCGTTACTTTTAACTGCCTGCTTTATTTCTGCTACTGTTTACTATTGTTTTTTCTTTTTTAGGACTCCCTATTTTTTTTAAACTATTACTAATTGCCAGGTAATCGGAGCTATATGTGGCAATAGCGTGAATATATAGCGACCTGGTCCTGCGACGACGTGTGCAACTATACTGCCACGCACTTTTATTTTTTTATCTTGGTGTAATCGTGTTTGAGCCACAAAAAACTTATCGCCGCTCGGCGCAAGCCGCATCGCAATGTTTTGGAATCCACGAGACTGTCTCAGATTGTTCTGTTAAGATAACGCGCAAATCCTGCCGCGGCGGACGCGTTTCGATAAAGGTGAAATGCTACAGGCGCATGTACTTAGATTTAATTGCAGGTTAAAGAACACCAGATGGTCGAAATTTCCGGAGAGTTCCCCCCCACCCATAATCCGCCATACTCCCCCATAATGATATCGTGGTTTTGGGCCGTAGGAACTCCACAATTATTATTAGGATTACGCGCAGTACGCGCGTACTCTAGTTCATTCAGGAGCTTATGCGAGCGCCTGCGATAACGCTGGAAGGTGCGATCGCTCATGTATAAAAAGAGTTCTGCCGATGATCAGATTACCGAAGACCGACGACATTTATTGCCGCAGTCAGAGTACAGCGCTCTTTCCTTTTACTTCGAGTTACTTAGTTTTCTGGGCCCAAGTTCGCCCAATAAAGAGGTTCGTCTCAATCAGTCACCGCCGCTTTCTTCATAGTCACAACCACGTGACAATACAATAGGTCTGAGGCGTTTCTGGGGTGCACATGTTTTCTCGTTGAAGAAAAAATGGTACTCACGATTGTGAGTATATAGATAACGAACGCTTTGCGCCAACAGATAAGAACATTATGGAAAGTAATCACAGTTCTATGTGCTCTACGTATACACAATGCATCCCAAAAAAATGGTGCTACCAGCATTGTTGCTGCTGTATACCGGTAATTCGGTATTGCATAAACGGTCTTTTATGAACAACGTAAAACTGCACACCGTTATTTGCGCCATCGTGCGAAGGCTTCTTATTGAAGCTCGTGTGGTTGATGGCAACTCGATAGCTAGACGGCAAGCTCCGCAGCGACTCCCATCAATTAAAAAATGACAAGCAAGAACCGATTCCGGCGAGGGGTCTAAAAAGCTGTCCTGTTAAGCAGCTAAAATAAACCTTAATAAGTTCTTTCCGAAGTAAACTAATGTACTTTGACCAAGGAGGACAATACATTTGTGATACTAACAGACATTTTATTAAAATGAAATGAAATTGGCCACATTTAAGAGTTTCAAGCAGACCTTTTCGTTCATGGGCGTTCGCTACTACGTTATGGGGGGTCTATAACAAGAAATTTGCGAATGTATCGAAGTATCTTAAGATACAATTGGCAAGTATCGTATCGGATACAATTGTTGCGGTAGTATCTTGTATCTGTATCTTCAATACTTCTTGCCTGAGTATCTTGTATCGTATCGCGATACAATTTTAAAGTATCTTTGCCCAGCCCTGCCTGACGAAAAGGGTAGCAGTGTCTCTATCCGACAGTTTTCATGGCGTCGGAACTTAGTGAAATTTTATATTATCGCTGCCCGTTCGCATAGATTCGAACATTCACAGGCGCCTCTCCTTGTTACAGAACAACGCTGGTACGACAGCTGCTTGCGGACGAGTGTTACGACCGCGTGTTACTTGGAGCCTGGACAGAACCCTGTCTCAAAATCCTGTTACCGGCGCTGAGATCTCTAAAAAAAGAGCACGGAGGTGATGTTCCTACCAACCATTGGTGAGCTGTCGCTGGACACTGTGAAAGTTCTATTCAACGCCCTTGCCTCCAACATGCGCGTCAAGCGCCTCAGCGTGTGCGTCGAGCACGAGCCCGACACCAGGGTCAGTCTTGTGTGCGAGGCATTGAAGAAGAACAGATTCATCCAGTATTTGCACCTCAGAGTCAGCAACGGTAATTCAGCGAACGAGATCTTTCGCGCACTTGCTCTAAACAGAGGCATAAGGACACTTGAGATGTGCCTCGGGGCTCCACCCACAGAGGAAACTATGGCAGCGCTATCCGGCATGTTGCTGCAGAACAAAGCCATCGAAGACATGTCGGCCTTGTTGACCGACGAAGAGGGTCCGAAATTCCTGGATTCACTCGCGCAGGGAATGTCGGGTAACAGGATTATCCTCGACCTAAGGTGCTGTTCGAAGGATGGCACGAACGTCCCGCCTACCGTGCTTGACTCCCTGCAGCGGAACAAGTCTGCACTTCACCGCGCCGTGGAGTTTGTCCTGCGACGCCGAGAGGACAGGCGTGGCGCGGAGTGCTTCGAGCTCTTCGCCGGACGGTCCTGCCTGACGACCCGCCTGACCGAAGTCTCCGGGCTGTCGTACGTACAGGCGCGGCACGAGGTCGCAGCCTCCGAGCGTCGTCTTCGGGAGAAGTACTTCGTTCTCACAGGCATTGTCCGGCACTCCGTGTCCTGCTGGCCGGCGGACTCCACGCAAATCGACGCGCTCAACGCCGACTGCTGGCGAGCTCTTGTAAGCTATCTGCGGATCACTGACGTGTGCCTTCAGTAAACATGAAGATCATCTTCTTTCTTTGTAAACTTGCAGAATAAAAGCTATGACAAGTTTACCATTGTGGATTGAGTGCTTTGTCCGATTTCTTCAGGTTTCGGTAGGCTTAGACACCTTAGCCAGGGGCATGCCACCGTCCACGCCGTGGAATGAATGTTCACGCTTAAACAAACGCTGTAGATTGTACCACGGCTCGTAACGGCCAATAATAACTTTTTACCAAGTACTTATCACTACAGCGGCCTACAGCGTACTATTAGCAAACACTGCCCGATATCAGGAGTGTATGCCATAGAGTGGTGTATGCTGTTGCAACGCCTCCTATAGCTGTCCTTCTCTGGCTTGTTCGCTCATCCTCTTGCGTACAGTGTCCAGCGCCTTTCACGGCGTTCCCTTGTAAAAACTCACAGAAAATTCGCAGTTTCATCCTCGAATGAAACTGTGAAATTGCATGCTGGTATTGCATGCTTGAGGCCGCCGCGCCTGGTAGAGATCCGCCGTATCATACAGCTCACCTTCTTCGCGATCCCCTCGACCTCGCGCAGAAGGGAGGGGAGGTTCTTCATGGCCTGGTTAAAGAGGAGGGGGTGGCAGGACTGCCCCTTTCTGTATACCCCGTATGCCTAATAGGTACGGGCCGTGTTCGGCAGCATATAGTGCGTGGTGCCACCGTACGGCTTAGCCGGTGAGTTCATGTCACGTGGCTAAGCGGTACGGTGGGAAGCGCTTTCCCACGGCGCATGGTCGCAACTAGCGGCAGGAGGCATGGCCTTCGCGATGGACTGCGGCAGGTGGCTCTGTATGGGAAAGGGACGACGTTCCGGGCATGCAGCTGGAGGTGGTGGTAGAAAACAGTTTTATTTCAGAAAAGGAATAAGAGAGTTGCTGCGTAGTGCATGCTTGAGGGGCCAGACCCTGTTCCGGGACGCTAATGGAGCTGGCCACTGCCCGAGCGTTGAGGAACCAAGGAGCGTTGAGCATCCAAGGTGGAGCAGCCGAGCAGGTACTCCTTCTAAGCCTCTCTAGTTAGGATGGGGAATGGGGATGAAAAAGGAAGTGGGTTGGCGGGGCAAAAAGCGACGACGTGGTAGGTGTCGGCCAGGACCTGACAGGTCGAGCAGGTGCCTTTGATTTCCGGCAAAAAGTGCCTGGCGACCGCCGGACTAAGGTAGGTGTTCGTCTGAAGGCGGCGTAGAAGTCGTTCGCTTTCTCCAGACCACGTGCGGGCTCCGTGTACAGGCGGCGCGAAGCCCGGTAATGCGCCAAAGTTTCGCAGAAGCGCGTCGGGTTCCTATTGCCAGATTATGTCTCGGGACATGGAGGGGCAACGGCCCGGGTGAGAGAAGCGCGGGCAGCGGCATTCGCCGCCTCGTTGCCGGGCTGGCCCGAGTGGCTTGGGGTCCATACTATGCGAATGGGGTGAGTGTTAAAGCGCCAAGAGGCTGCCCAAAGCAGGCGAACCGCCAGTGGGGCGATAGAACCCTGGATGTATTGGGAACAGGCCGAGCGCGAATCCGTCAGGATTTTGCGTGAGGTGGGATGCGAGGCGGCCAAAGCGATGGCAACCTACTCAGCTTGCGTACAATGTCGGCTCTAAAGGAGAGGCCATCAACGTGGTTTCCCTCTGTGATCACGGCGGCCGTGAAGTGACTAGAGGGGGGAGGGGCTGGAGGCAGCCACGTAAGAAACGCCAGGGCGATCGGAATGGCGCGCCTGAAGGGCCTCGGCGCGTGATAATCTACGGCCGGGATGTAGCTCGGGGTTCATGTTGCGCGATAGAGGTTCCACCCACAGTTTTTGACGCCAGAGTTCCGGTGCGGGTCCCAGAGTGTCCTGGTCAGCGATTGCGTTGAGACCGAACCTGTGTAGCAGACGGCGCCCTGAAGGCGTCTGCGACAGACGATTGATTTGGCTAACGCGACGAGTTTCCCGCAGCTCTTCAAAGGAGTTGTGCACCGCCAGTGTCGCGAATTGGCTGTTGGAGGTGGCAGTGTGAAAGTCGAGAGCGCGTTTGTACACTGAACGAAGGAGGACGTCCAGCTGGCGCTCGTGGTGACGACGCAGGGGGACATAAGGCGAGGCGTAGAGGACGTGATTGGTCACAAACTCATCGGCCAACCGCAGGGACTGGGTCCCTCGGAGGCCGCCGCGCCTGGTAGAGATCCGCCGTATCATACAGCTCACCTGTTCGTTGGTGCGTCGGAGGCCTGCTATTGTGCTCTTGGGATCCAAGGATGATGTGAGGTGAAGCCGAAGAATTTGAATGTTTTCGAATGACGGGACTGGACCAGACGGAAGGAAAATCTGGGGTGGAGCTTTAGCGGGAGACCGAGAGAAGAGCCGATTTAGCTGGAGAGCACTCCAGGCCGCACGAAGCAGCGTGGGTATCCACCAGAAGGGCAGCCTATTGTAGGCGTTCTTCGACTTGCGCTGGAGAGCCGGTGTTAGTCCAACTTGTAATATCGGCAGCATATAGTGCGTAGTGTATCCCCTCGACCTCACGCAGAAGGGAGGGGAGGTTCTTCATGGCCTGGTTAAAGAGGAGGGCTGACCCTTGAGGTGTACCCCGTATGCCTAATAGGTACGGGACGTGTTCGATAGAATCGAGGCGGATGAAGGCGGCGCGATGAGACAGTTGAAGTCTTCTGTCCGCAGTTTGTGGTTGAGAGGTTAGAAAGAATGCTGCTGTGTGTGACGTTATCGAACGGCTTTATCGTTACGGCGCATAGTGGTCGGTTCTATAGCATCGTGTTGAAGCTGGAGGAGGATGTCCTGCGCCGACAGATGCAGACGAAAGTCAAACATCGTGTCGGCAAAGGTCCCCCTAGCCTCTAGGTAGACGGAAAGGCGTTCGCGTACCACGGTTTTCATGAGCTTTCCGGCGCAGGAGGTAACTGAGATGGGTCTCAGTGCCTCGATGCTTACCGGTTTGCCCGATTTGGATACGAATGTAACGAGCGATGTCGCCCATTCCGATGGGAGCGGGGAGCCGTCCCATATCGAATTTGCCAGATTGAGTAGCGAGAGGTGTGCCTGATCGGGAAGGTTGGCCACGAGCGACACAGTGATGCTGTCTCGCCCAGGGGCCTTGCCCCGTCGCATTTTAGCCGGTGCAACCCGTAAATCAGATAGTGTGTATGGGGCGTCGAGCTCGGCGTTAGGGGCGCCGGAATACGTATATTCTGGGCCTGCGGGGTCAATTGTGCGACATATGTACCGGTCACAGAGTTCTCGCGCGAGTTGATCCGTAGTGCCCTGATAGGCATGCAGAGCACGGCGGAGCTGGTGTTGCGTTTCTTCCCGGGTGGTGAAGGGATCCAGAAGGCTACAAAAGAACCACCACGTAATCTTGGAGCTCATCCGTTGTGCCGCCTTCGTGCAGGTGTCAGTCTAGTTTGAATCGGCAAGCTGCGCGCTATATGCCGTCGGTGCCAATCACCAGTCCTAAAGGACACCTGTTAAAGGTTAAAGGCGAAGCATTTCTTAGCGAACTTCGGTGACTTTGAGCGTATCTATCTATCTATCTATCTATCTATCTATCTATCTATCTATCTATCTATCTATCTATCTATCTATCTATCTATCTATCTATCTATCTATCTATCTGTCTGTCTGTCTGTCTGTCTGTCTGTCTGTCTGTCTGTCTGTCTGTCTGTCTGTCTGTCTGTCTAGCCGCCTACGCCTCTGGGCTCTCCGGACCGTATCGTTAATGGGATTTATAAGAAAATTGGTACGGCGTAACATGACTGTATGACGAACATAAATGACTGGCGATATCATGAAAAGCTAGACTTCCTTGTCATGAGCGGCATGGTCTACAAGCCGTGGCCTTGGTGCTCCAGCGGCCGTTTCGTTAACTTGATATCTACCAAAATTAGTATGCCGAGACATTTTTGCATGACTAATATAAATGTCAACTGGTAATATGAAAATCATGACTTGCATGTCATGTATAGCATGACATATATGCCACGCTCATGGTGCATTCGTGGCTGTTTAGCTAGCTTGACATCTAACAAATTTGGTATTGGGTGACATGACTGCATAACGAACATTAATTACAGGTGGTAATATGAAAATCATGACACGTCGCGTCAGCATGACTTGCATGCCACGCTCATGGTGCCCTTGCGGCCAATTCGCTGGCGTGATATACATTAAATTTCGTAGTACGGGACGGGTCTATGACGAACATAAATGACAAGACCTAACATGAAAATCATTACATTCATGTCATGAACAGCATGATTTACATGCCAAGCTCATGATGCGCTCGCGGCCGTTTCACTAGCTTGATAAACTCCAAAACTGTAACTACCTGACGTGCCTGTATGACGAACATAGATGACAGGTAGTAGCATGAAAATCATGACATGCTTGATATCTATGGCACGTATTACATGCCACACTCATGGTGTGCTCGCGGCCGTTTCGCTTGCTTGATATACACCAAAATTGGTACTGTGTGACGCGACTGTATGCCGAACATAAATGAGAGGTCTTAACATGTAAATCATGACATGCACCTTATGTACAGCATAATTTACTGCCTGCTGGCTGCTTCGAATTACATCGATTCTCACAATGCGAGGGATCTGCCGTTTTTTTCAGAGAATCAGCGCACCACGCCAAGCGAACTGTGCATAAAAGCGCGCTCGCTTGACACCCAGTCTGTCCTCGTGACAGTGGACATAACATGCACTTTTCAGAACTTCAGTAAACATAATATGAATGCGGCTGACAGTCCCGTAACCAGGGGGGGAGGGGGGCTAGAGAAGCCCCTTCCCCGAAATTCGGATGGAGGGGGGGTGTTTTACCGAGGACAAATAAGAAAAGTGGGCGTTTTTCATCGTTGGGTAGCGCACAAATTGACAAAAGACAAAAAAAGATGTGGACAGGACAAGCGCTGGTCTAACAATTGAAATTTTTATTTGAAAAAAAAAATAAAATAAATATATATATATATATATATATATATATATATATATATATATATATATATATATATATATATATAGAAAAAACCTATGCACCACGCAGATCACAACCGATCAATGAAATGGATTTCTTGTTCTGATAATGAAACAGATGGCTGACTAATGCAATGGCTATCACACTTCGCCATGTGGTATGCCTCAGCTATTTCACGTGTGCGCTGATTGTGATGGCGACTGATGATTGAGGTTAGCTGAGGCATACCACATGGCGAAGTGTGATATCCATTGCATTAGTCAAGCATCTGTTTCATTATCAGAACAAGAAATCCATTTCATTGATCGGTTGTAATCTGGCGTGGTGCATAGGTTTTTTCTGTATATATATATATATATATATATATATATATATATATATATATATATATATATATATATATATATATATGTATTTTTCAAATAAAAGTTTCAGTTGTTAGACCAGCGCTTGTCCTGTCCACATCTTCTTTTTTGTTTTTTGTCAATTTGTGCGCTACCCAACGATGGATAAGTTCCAACTCGCCCGCCTCTCAGTTCTACTACTGTTTTTCAAAGCCTTAAACTACTGCCCCCCCCCCCCCCCCCCGAAAAAAATTCCTGGCTACGGGCCTGGCGGTTGGTCATCCAGTGCGGAGACCGCGACGCGTGCACAGCGAAAGAATACAGAAGGGATTAAACGGTTTGTATGCCACGCGAAAGCTGATGGATGGATGGTGGAACTTTATTCAAAGTCCCGACAGACGCGACTTGGGCGCAGTGGGCTTGACCCACGCTGGGACGGGCAGGCGAAGCCTGACCGTCACATCGTAGGCTTCCTGGACGGCCCCAAAGCTGACCCCACTTGTTGGGGCTTCTGATGGCGGAGCACCACTCCCTGATTTTACGTAGAAGCTGTTTATGGCTACGATACTGGGAAAGTTTTGTGCCAGTGCGTCAGTGCAGCAACCCGGACACGGCTCACGCAAGCTGTGCCGGTGAGAAATTTGTCACGTACTACAGCTATGTTAGGCATCATTTCTATAAAGTTATGGCCGACTCTGCATACACGCCACACATACTAGACAAATGGCAGCAAGCTAACCGACCTTCAAGTGAACAATACTCCTACGCGATGCACACACTGTCAGACGCTGTATCGAGAAGATTTAGAACATGTGATTTGGACATGCGCGGCTTTCTCAAAAGGCAGACGGCGGATCCAACATCTGCTGCACGCCGACATGACCGCTCTACGGAATTTAATAAAGTCCGACCATGAAGCACAGAAAGCTCTCGCAATATACGGTAGTCAAGGTGGCCTGTTTAGAGTGGTGTAGAAGAGGTCGCCTGACCCGTGCGGAGGCGTGACATGAAGCTGCTCATCACCTTTTATTCCCCTTATCCATTTCTCACCTCATCCTCAACAGTGGCCAGGAGTCGTCCTTTACATTAATAAATGTCACATTCATCCATTGATTCATTCTATACATGTGAGAACTTGAAGGCAAGAGTACTGGGCGACGGCCCGTGAAACTGAGCTGTGAGGTGTGCAATGTGTTTCTCTTCCTCACTTTTGTACTCCCTTTTTACTCCCTTTTTTACTCCCATGCGTAGGGTAGCAATCTGGACGTATTCTAGTTAACCTCCCTACCTTTCCTGTACGTCTTCTCTCTCTTCTCAGCAAATGGAAAATTCTTCGAAGAATAGATAATGATTTACTAGGCAGACAACAGTATCAATTACAAAGCTGTGATCCACAGTTAAGAGGTCTGCACACTCACACACTTCGCAGGTCTTCGCAGACCGGATTATGAGATGCCGAAGGTTCACGAACCAGCAAAAAATTTCCTGAACATTCTTTCCCAATAATTGACTGGTATGCGTTGATTCCGGTGGATTTTTACCTTTGATGCTGCAGTACTGCCCCTTGAACGATAGGAGAGATTGTGATGTCGTGGGTATTGTATTACGTTAGACGATAAGAATGGAATGTTCCAAGTATATGTATTTAAATGTTTTCGTTTAGTTCACAATGCTTTCTTTCTAACGTCTATAAGCAGTTACTTCAGTGAATAACCTGATATCATTTCGCATTTCCTTGACTTCTTTGTTGCAAATATTATTTAACTTTGTATGATTTTGTATATGTGGTTGCTATTTCCTGAGAAATGTAGCACCCCTGTTCATGACCAGGGGTGGGCTACAACATGATATTGAAAAGCAAACTACAAATCAGGTTCATAAGAGGTGAACCGGTAAAAGGAAAATGATGATGGCGGCAGAAAGAAAAACAAAACACGTGTGGGACATATCGTTGTTGGACGTGGGTAAACACAGTTTTAGAATAGGGGATATTAAAGATGTACAGCGCCATCTGTCGATGATCCCGTAAGCTCGATCCGCCATGTCTTGTTGGGAACGAAAACGAAACCAGTGGCATATCGCAGCCTTTACGGTGCAAGTTGATGATTGTTTATCTTCGTTCTGCGATGACTTCCCAATGCTTCGTACGCTGTGCAGACAACGAGGGAGCCCTGACGACGCCGGGAACAAGGTAGGACTAATCTTAATCGAATTTATCAGTTGCATGAACGAAAGAAAAAACATACCGACGCGCGCTTGTTTCGTAAACAAGATCGGCACCTTCGGAAGTGACCAGCACGCGCAAAAGCGCTTTAGAACCTCAGTTTTTATTTCTCTGTGCAATTTAATTGCTCTACTACAACACAGCTAGACTTACAGAACAATATATCATGATATATGCATTTTAAAACTGACGGCCGACATCGCACACGCGCGAGAGAACATGGTTGATCAACATAGCTTGTCGGTGTTCCAGATCGACGAAAGCAAGGACTTGCTTATTTACACGTGTATAAGCAGTGCCACAGACGCTGCTGCGCGTGTCCGCGGTAAATCAGTGCCGCCACCCGAGACCTGATCGCAAAATTCACACAGCCATTGCTTTGAAAGCTGTGCAAGGCAGTGTGCACCTACCTTCTGTGCGCCGAAGTGCACCCGCCGGAAATATAAGTCGGGACGTGCGAGCGGCGACCACAACCAGATAAAACTGCATCGCAGCGCCGTCTGACGTTCAGCGCTCTGTGTGTCTTATCTTTGTTCGTCCTCGTTCCATGCGCTGTGAAACATTGAAACCCGTAAGTTTGTGTCTTTCATAGTACTCTCTCACGTATCCCAGACTTTTCACGTGCACTTAAGAGCAAAACTTAAAGAAAAAGGATAACATATGAACATAGGCGTGCGCACGAGGGGGGGGCAGAGGGGGCGGCCGCCCCCCCTAGTAACCTAAGAAGGGAGGCGCAAAGTCTGCCCAAACATTGACTTAATAGAGAAGGGGGGCGCTGCGACGAGCCTTCGCCCCCCTCTGAAGGGGAACCCTGCGCACGCCTATGCATATGAATATATCGCCCATAGGTAGGCAAAACTTGTGGAGCTCAGTCAGACTTACTCATCAAATATATTTTGCGCTTAGGGCTCACTCAGACTCATGCTCACCGAACTTTTTCTGAGCCGGACTCACTCAGACTCACTCACGAAAATTTTATCCCACCGGACTCACTCGGACTCAAACTCACCAAAATATTACTCAGCCGGACTCACTTAGACTCAGACTCACAGCTCGATCTGAGTCTGAGTGAGTCCGAGTGAGTCGACTCATGAGTCCGTTAGCCTAAAATTATCTTTCTCGACCATGGTGTCAATGCTCTATAACACCAATATCTCACGTGATCGGTGCTCTTGTTGGCGTCTTTTGATATAGTGCCTTCGAATACGAGTTACGAGGGCTCATAAAGCAGTAAGGTCATGTTTCTTTAAAGAGATCACAACATAAGATATCTTTATAAAGAACTTTGAAGAGTTGATAAGGAAGGGGGGGGGGGAGCTAAAGGCACTCCCCTACGTATTTCGCACCTTTGATAAATAAATATTGAAACGGTGTATGAAAGACACCGCTTTGGAATACGTGTGAGCAGACGTGAGTATAAACGTGAAACCAGGCAAGGCTGATAGCAATGTTGAAGATGAGTAGATATGACCACAGGCCGGCAAAAAAAAGCAGAACTCACTCAGACTCACTCAAGAAGTATACCTTGCGCTTTGGACTCGCTCGGGTTCAGACTTACTAAAATTTTCCTGAGTCGAACTCACTCGGACTCAAGCTCACGAAAATTTTCTTCAACCGGACTCACTCGGACTCACTCACCAAAACATTACTCACAACGACTCGGTCAGACTCAGATTCAAGGCTCGATCTTAGTCTGAGTGAGTCCGAGTGAGTCGACTCATGAGTGAGTTCGGCGACCTATGATGGTGAGTCAAGTGCCCACTGTGGAATGAAAACACACATTTGTGCCTTTCTTTTCGGCATGACTGAGAATGGTACAGTCGGCGCAGACATCCAGATCACTAAAAGACCAGAAGCCCTTCCTATTTCGCCAGGTCAAATCACGTAGAACTAGTTTCTCCCGCGATGAACGCCTTAAAAAGTAAGTTACAAATTAAACAAAAGCCACGTGGACATCACATTTCAAATGCAACGAATTTTTTAGCGAACTGGAGGCACTTTGAGCGTTTCTATTTACGTACTATCTATCTATCTGTCTAGCCGGCTACTTCTGGATGCTCTCGTGAACGCCTTCTTAGCTTGGGATAGAGCGAAATTTCTATGGGAGGTTAACAGGGTTTGACAAATATGTCTGGTGGGTCATGACATGAAAAATGTGAAAATTCCGTCGCGTACGTCGTCAAACCCTTTCCTCTAGGCACGTGTGGCGCATACCCGTATACAACAAGCCGCGGTAAGCGGGTATGCGCCACAGGTGATTGACAGTTTATACTTTACCCAGGAACAGTGAGAACAGGCATTGGTAATTTAAATGCCAGAGCATTAAGAAAAACTGATGTCGGCAGGGTTGACCGTAGAAATGCAACGAATAAATATCAGGCTCAGCAGGGATCGAACTCAAGCAATTTGCTTGTCAGTCAAGTAATACGACAGAGCCACGCGAGGTTTCGCAACTGCTTTGGAAAAAGACCCTATGCAGGCGTAATGTTGGCGAAACGTCAATTTTGGTTGCAGTCCTGGCTGTCTAATTTTAGAAATATTACATATGTACTCCTATGGTACAGGCGTCGCGTCAGGTTAACGTCAGTTGTATACTTAAGATAATTAAGCTCCATCCACTGAAGTTGGTCAACGTAGCACTGGCCAGGGCTACCATCCTCGCAAGCACAATCGCCCATATCATCTTACCGCTTTTGGTGTTGAATGAAAGAAGTGTAAACTTAAGGGCTCGTTTGGTTTGTTAAACACAATATTAATTAGAACTAAAAGACAACAGGTCTACATACGCGTCTTCTGTCGACCCGTTGTCACCTGTCCTCGAAGGGCTGGCACTAGTAACGGTAGCACAGCCAGACTGCAAGTCCGCTGGCTTCAGTGTAGAGAAAATCCGCTGCCCCACCATGCCAAGGCGGGTGAGCAGGATCGCTTTCCGGCGTTCCGCTGGAAGATCTGACACTCCAGAAGCCACCATGTACGTCTGAAAGGCCTGCTTCCACTTGTTCCATGGTACAGCCGGATGACCAGGCGAAGGCAGGAAAGGCGGTGGCGGTTGTAATCCCGGAATGCTCATTGTGATGATCAAGTGACTCGCAGACGGCGGTGAGAAATTATGCACAAGGCAGAATTTCGCCAGAGCCCGCGGCTATCCTCAACGCCAACGCGAACTATATAACCTCCGAAGAGACGGAAGAACATGTTATATGGTTCCCAGCTCACACGTCCCCCCACAACCCCGTATATACCCAACCTCAAAGAGGAGCTCCATCGCATTGAAGTAGGGTACGCATTTGGGCTGGTTGGTTCATGATTTGCAGTAGAAAACAGCGCTACAAGACGGGACGAAGAAAGGACACAAACCACGGCGCTGTGGTTTGTGTCCTTTCTTCGTCCCGTCTTGTAGCGCTGTTTTCTACTCCATCGCATAGCGCGAAATCTCACGTTCCGCGCCCGCGTAGAAAGATCCTCTCCAGAGGATGGACATCCAGCGGAGGGCTGCACAGAGAGGGATAGAATGACCCGGTACTGTGATATAACGAAGTTTTATAAAAAATCCAGGCGTATTTATCCACCGCCAAGCCCCGAACTCGACAGATTCGAAGTGGTAGATTGAAGGCAATTAAAAACCCAGGCCTTCCCCAACCCCGTTCATATGAGGAGGATATACCCAGACATTTATCCAGATGATACCTGCAAATTATGCGGCTGGACTCACGCATCACTCAGGCACATTCTCTGGGAATGTGCTATTATAGGCGAAGAAAATGCAGCCTCCCCAGATGAAGGTGCGGCGCGGTGGACGGCCGCGCTGCGCAGCTCCAACCTCCAGGATCAAGTGTGGGCCATCCAGCAAGCCCGTGAGGCGGCGAGGAGACAGGGTCTGCGGTCCTCCTCGAGGGTGGCCTAAGCCCAGGCCACGAATTTTCCGGAGTTTCTTAATAAAGTTGTTACCACCACCACCACTCATTGTGATGATGCAGCAGATATCACCAGGAGTCTTGCTCTTGCATGGGTTGAAATCTAGTCGTCAATATGTTGTATTTCAGAAGCGTGATAAGCTGGGCCGGTTGGTTCACGTTTAGATACGAAAAGAAACCAGCGAGACCCAGACCAAGGACGAAAGCAGAAGGCACATTCAAGCACTAGCCGTCGCAACCATCACAACCGGCGACGGTGTCTGCTTGAATTTGCGTTCTTCTTTCGTCCTTGTTTTGAGTCTCGCTGGTTTCTTTTCGCATCTAAATATGTCGTATTTAGAACACTTCTTCCACCTATTACTGAGAGCATCTGCTGCGCTCGGTGACGAGAACGACTGAGCGAGCGATTGTGCTGGGCGCACAGCGCAGGGAGAGGGAGACAGGTGGGAGATAGATGTGAGCAGTGATGCGGCGGGGGGCTTCGACGGCGGCGACGTAACGCCGCGCGCGGCGTTTCATTGACTATCCACGTTCTGTGAACAGCCCTAACTAATCTCAAATGGGAATTTTACTGACGGTTATTGACGCGAAGTGTTCTTTCTTTTTGCGCCGCGCGCCTTGTTCACGCCGCACATGCGGAGAGCGTTTGCTGCGCTCGGTGGCGGGAACGCGCGTTCGCCGGTTTGAGTGGAAAGGGCAGAGACGAAGAAAGAGGGAGACAGGTGGAAAGGCGGTGCGAGAGCTGATGTGGCGTGAAGCTTCGATGGCGGCGACGGCGCAGGTGGGGTGCGGGCCTAAGAATCTTCGCTCCAGCAACAACAACAACAACAAAAATGAAATACGCGAGACGGTGTGCTGGGGACACAAGGTGCACCTTAAAATAACCACCCCAGATGGCTTTCGCAATTAAGTCGTCTTAGCCGAATACGCAAGGGACCCTGTGGGTTTTTGCATCAATCAGCATTGATTACCATCACCCTCTGCAGTGTAGCATGAATGTCTTCATTGTCATCATTTGTGTCCCGTTGTGAGGATTTTAGCGTATTATGTATTAAACTCAAAGATCCTGCCGCCCGGTTCTTGGCCCATCCCCCCTTTGTGGGTGAGCGCCATCAGCAAAAGGTCATCATCATCATCATCATCTTGTCAATGTTCGTGATCGTGATCATCATCACCGACAAACCCTTCGATAGGCAGAAGAAGAAAAGGAACCGAGCTGAGTGGGACGGTTCTCGGCAGGCAGCTCGGAAAGCCGACTATTGCCAAGGGTGAGTGACGGCGTGGCGGCCATGCTAGAATTACCGAAGCGCGCCACGAGGTCCGATTCGACTGCTTGAAACGCCAACGGCTAGAAGGCGTGCGTAATCGCTTAGAATCCGACGAGTAATCGATGAGTGCGCTACTCTGGTGATATGCGATGCCTTATGGCGCAATGGACAGCGATGACCGAATATTTCTGATAGCTGATATGACGTATTCGTGCCGATTTGTTCTTCTTTTTGGCGTGAAGGTCATGCACAGCCACAGGATACCAAAAACGGCCCGCTCTGAATAATTTAGTTCTTGTGTAGCGATTAGTGTAGTTCTAAATCCTGCGCTAAATGCAGATACACTACTGTGAAACCTCAGGAAGCGCGTATACCATGGGCACCTAGCGATTCTATTTCGTGGAGTTGTCACTGCTCCGTTTACAAACCCTTTGATGACTTCAATCTGTTAGGTAAGCGTCTGGGGTTTTCCAGGCACTTGTAGAATCTTGTTAGCGAGATTCGCAAACTCGGTGTGTGACGTGGGCGCTCCTTTTTGATGTACTTTATCGACCCCCTGCTTCTGAGGGCGGTTCAGATACGCTTCATCTCCAGCGAGTTCCGTCAGGCTGTTTCCTTCTTCATTGAAACGCAGCGCCAACAAACAGCGGTGACAGGAGAAATGGTGCACCTGCGAGGCGGTGGCGCCCTCTTTGGCGCGGCGCAGGAGTCAATCGCATGTTTCCCTATCATTTTTAGCTATTTTAAGTTAATCATTGCGATTACCACTAAGCTATTTCTGCCAGCCTTATTCTTCTAAACCTCGTTAATTTATGTTAACCCAGCATTGAGCATTGCTAGCCTTGTGTTGCGCCTGCATTGACCGCTTGATTTTGAGCGAGATCGTGCCACTACAAGCCGGGTCCCTAAAGAACTAAGCACTTAAGATATTATTGAAAGTTTCCACGAAGCTTCAGGAATCCTTTTTTTTTTGCAAAATTCCATGTCGCATGCGCTCTAACGCTAGCGGTAAGGTCGCGAAGCGTCTCTTGATCTCAGGAGCTTTCTTTCTGGAGATACCAGTGATCTTGGCGTGTACCAAAACCATACCATAACAGCAGAATGAAGCACAGGAAAACGAAAATGGTGAATTGCGCACGACGCGCGCAACTCATGTATGCTGAACATAGCTCGGCACACTCACTCATGAGTGCACTCAACTCACACTCACTCACACTCATTTGAACGTGGTGAGTTGAGTATGAGTGAGTACTCATGAGTGTGAGTGGAGGTGAGTGTGAACGTGAGTGAGTACTCATGAGTGTGAGTGGACGTGAGTGTGAACGTGAGTGAGTGCCAAGGCTGAAAAAATTGTGGTGAGTGAGTTTGAGTGAGTACTCCATTAAAGTGCCGACCTATGGAGCTCGGCACACTCACTCATGAGTGCACTCAACTCGCACTCACTCACACTCATTTGAACGTGGTGAGTTGAGTATGAGTGAGTACTCATGAGTGTGAGTGGAGGTGAGTGTGAACGTGAGTGAGTACTCATGAGTGTGAGTGGACGTGAGTGTGAACGTGAGTGAGTGCCAAGGCTGAAAAAATTGTGGTGAGTGAGTTTGAGTGAGTACTCCCTTAAAGTGCCGACCTATGCTGAAACACATTTAGACTCCAGAATAACCAAGAAATGCTCATTTTGTTTAACGCAGCAGCCGGTCCTACCAGGACGACAGCAACGGCAACCGGGCGTCGCCATGTCCGCCGGCAAGGTGTTGGCCCTGGTTGTGGTCGTTCCAAGCTTCGCGATAGTCGCCGTCGTCATCTCGTGGTGCTGCTGGTGCGTGCGCAGCTGCATCGGCACAGCCGACAAGAGCATCCAGGCGGTCAAGTCGATGGCCACGGTCGCCGACACCATGGAATCGTCGGCACGGGCGGTCAAGAGCTCGCTGATCTCGGCCACCTTCCCGACGACGGCGACGACGGCGACCATGACCACCCACCCGCGGGTCGTCGCCAGCGAGCCCCGGATGCTCAAGCAGGCCGCCCAAGTCGAAGTGCCGGCGAAGCCGACTCTGCCACCCTTCGCCAGCGTCCTCTACCACTCCGCGACTGGAAGCGCGTGCACGCCGCCCAACCCCACGGAGGCGGCGAAAACGCCCGACTTGCCGACAACTAAGTCGGCGGACAGTGACACCAGATCGTCCCCACCAAAGTCAGCGTGTTCCGACGACCACCATCCCCAGAAAACCTCCCTGGAAGTCGGTGAACGTCTTCAGAGGAGGATTTCGAAAGTCGACCTGTTTCACCGCGAAGCCAACGCAGTCACACCGCAACCCATTGGGCGCTCTTTCCAACCATCAGCGCCGGGCTCTGAAGCCCATGGGCTCAAACAGGCAAAGGTTGAAGTCAAAAGCGAGCGCGCTTCCGCAGTCAAGACCCTGGAACTGCGTAACACTGTAGACGACGCCTCGGGCAGCTTCGAGTTGGCCAGCGCAACGACACCCTCTCTAAGGAGCTCCCGGATCGATGAAGTCCGCATCGGGAAGGTTGCTGGAAAGCCAGGAACCCCGAAATAAGCTACATGATCAGAAGTCCAAGCGAAAGAGCAGCCCTGGAATTTCCCCTGTCTACTGCTCCGCAAAACAGCAGGCACCAGAGTCCCGTTATTTCGTTGCGCAGTACTCACGCGGTCGGCGATCGTCCCGGGTTCCCGCTGTCCGAGGTGGCACAACGACGGACTGCGCCGAATGGGTCGTTCCCGAGCAGGAAATGGAAGGGTCCTCTAATTTATACGAGGATGCCTCGGAGAGGACTGCACCAGATCGGATCTCCAACTTAGTCACGGGGAAACAGGAAGATGAAAAAAGAGCCAGCTTCAAGACGCCGATAAATCCAGACGAGCGGGAAGGCATCTCCAGAGCACGAGGTACCGCGACCGGGCCGACGATAAGGGCTGAAGAAAAGGTTGCGGACAAAGCCGGCGTGAGGTCGTCTGACTTGCCATGGGCGGGGAAGAGGTCTCTCCTCAGAAAAGCTCAAAGAGCCACAGCGTTGTCACCTAGAAGAGGTAACGGCGCGCCAGAGGTGTCCATTGTCATTAACGTTCCCAAGAAAGAGGTGTCGCTGCTCGAGGTGACCAAGGAGCAGATGTTGGCGAACGCTAATCACTGCTGTGCCACACTGAAGAAAGAGTCTCTCTGATGATCTTGTAAATATACGCAGTTGTGTTTTTTAGATGCGAAGCATCTTATGCTCGGGGGCTCTGTCCCTCCCGCGTCCCCCCGTCCGCCGTCCCCCCGTCCCTCGTCCCCCGTCCCGCGTCCGGCCACTTTCATGAAGTAGGGAAGCACCCATTATGCGAACCAGAACACTGTAGTAATATGAAGGCCGTCAACCCTAACACAGTCATCAGAGTCATGGCCAAGAACACAGAGAGGCTGCTTAGCAATGCTACGCAGGTGGTGTCTGTCGCCCAGGTTGACCCCATTCCTTGAGTCATGGCCGAGAGCACAGAGAGGCTGCTTAGCAATGGCTAGGCAGGTGGTGTCTGTCGCCCAGGTTGACCCCATTCCTTAATCTTGCTTGCATGTGTTTGGAGGGGGCTTAGTCCGTCCCTCCTTCCCGCGTCCCACACCACCACAGCGCATGCGCGTCCCCCTGCCCCTCTCTCTCCTACGCTCACCCCCCTTTCTCTCCTCTAGGAATCCTCTACTCTACGGAGCGGCCCCCGCGTCTCACACCCCCCACAGCGCATGCGCCTCCCCTCTCCTACGCTCACCCCCCTTCCTCTACTCTAGAAATCATCTACTCTAAGGAGCGGCGCCCACATCCCCACAGCGCATGCGCGTCCTCTCCCCCCTCTCTCCTCTAAGAGTCCTCTACTCCACGGAGCGGCTGCCGCGTTCCACATCCCCACAGGGCATGCACGTCCCCTCCCCCCCTCTCTCTCCTCTTCTACGGTCCCCCCCCCCCCCCCCCCGTTCTTTCCTCTAGGAATCCTCTGCGGAGCGGTGCGCACGACAGGTGGTGTGACAGCTGCATACTCCGCTGGGGGCGCCACGGTAGTTCTGCTGTATGAAAATGACGGAGCGTGCGCGCCTCATTGTCTCTCCTGTGCAGCGCCGCGATGAGCGCCCGGACCACTGCCGTGAAATGAGAGCGGCGACGTTCCTCCTGCTCAAGCTAATTATCTCCCCGCTGCTTCGCATCCACACATGGTTCCCTTTAGCGGGAGATGGGGAATTTTTTTCTTGGCGTCATACGTGCATATTTCTTTTGTATAAAGTGCAGCGAACGTAGGTGCTACCAAACGGGGTTCAAGGGATGTACTATTGAGGCGAAAGTCCTAGATGCCTCATCAAACGCAAAAATTGACCATCGGCGCTGCCAACATGAACGACGCGAAAACTCACATGATCATAATTACGCCACATGACGTCATCACGACGTCACACATTGCACAATTTTGGCTCGTTTGTATCACGTGACTTTGACCCCACACGCCATCGTACCATAGTCCAACGTTGACCGAGCTCGTAGGCAGTGCTGCAAAACCACGTGAGGTGCAAAGAGTTGCAACGCCTCCGATCCTGGCGGCATTGAAAAGCCACGTCAGCTGCAGAAAGCTCTTGGGGGAAAAGGAGACAGGAGGTGGGATCAATACTATCGTCTGAGAAGAAGTAACAAAAAATGGCGTTTGCTTTCAAATTGTCTTAGACGAATCCTTAAGGGACCCCGAGAGTTTCTTTATAGGAAGGGCTTCACTCATGTTCCAGGGCGCACCCAAACCAGGTATCTAGCATCTCATGCTGCGAGTGGATACGGGCCCGCGGTGCTGTTTTTAAGAGTGGAGATTTTTAGTCTTTTCGTTATGCCGGGTAGTGCGAACAGTACTGATCATTAGGGTCCGGATTTCATGAAAATGCCTATTGTGTTCCTTACGCTCCTATCAGGCCGCTTAGGTATATGAGAAGGAATTAGAGGCCAAGGAGGATTTTTATAATGTCTTCAGAGTAACTATAAGTACCTGTTTTGATGTTCGTGCCTATTTGCCAGTAAGTGCCTATAGGTGCCACGTTGGTCAGCGCGACTGCTTTGTTACAACTACACCGTAGAGTACCGCAAGGGAAGTGATAATGTGGTGGCTGATGCACTCTCTCGACTGCCTTTGCCTGGAGAAACCGATCAGGTCGCTGAAGATGAGTTTGTTTGCCTTTTTTCTCCGATGCTAACCATGGCAGAGTGCAAGCAGCGAGTGCATCTGACAAGATAATCACAAAAGTCATGGACATTGTTTTGTGATCTTGGCCTGATGAAAAATCGTTGGAAGCGGTGCGAATGCCATATTTCCATGTACGTTCAGAGGTATCCATCGTGCACGACTTGCTTTACAGTGGTGAAAGGATCATTGTTCCAAGTAGCCTTACTCGTCGGTTGATGGAACTCGCACATGAATCACACCCGGTGATCAGTCCTACGAAAAGTCGACTGCGAGAGTTATACTGGTGGGTTCGAATGGATGACCATGTAGAACAACTGGTTAAAACATGAGTTGTTTGCCAGTGATGTGACAAATCTGCACGGTCCAACTGCAGCCCCTAGCAGCCAGTAACTTTTCCGGACAAGCCTTGGGAGAAATTGCCATTGATATTATTGGCCCATTTGAGCAAGCTCCCATCAATTCCAGTTATGCAGTAACGTTTATTGATTATCACAGCAAATATGGCCAGAAATATTTTTTCCAAGACAAGTTTCTACGGTTGACGGTCAAGAACTTCCTGCTACAAGTGTTTGCTCGTGATGGGTACCCGAGTGAAATAGTTTCTGACCACGGACCACAGCTCAGCTTGGCTGAATTTGAAGAGTTCCTTGGGGAACGTGGCATACGCCATTGCTTTTCTTCTGTTTACCACCCGCAAGCAAATGGGTTTGTAGAAAGGTTCAACAGAGTCCAGATGGCAGTATACGAGTGGCGTGATACCCGTGTCGCCGTGACGGACTATTCGGGCGTCTATCGCTGCACACCTCATGCCACAACGGGAGTTGCACCCGCCGTTCACCTGCACGGACGACTGCCACGAACTCGATTAAGCATTGTTGGATTACCGGAATCCTTCATTTCACGGAAATCCAACAGAGTCGATGGAAACGGTTGCATCAGCGTGTGCGACAAAAATAAGCTTCTTCCAAACTTTATACAGACTGTCCGTCGTGGGGCTCGGACCAGACATTTTGCCATCGGCGACTACGTCCACGTGAGAAAGTCGTCAGTTCACGGGAAAATATCCTCGCACTCTTTGGAACCGAAGAAGATCATTGAGGCAACGAAGGGCCAGCCTCATTTCTTTTGATAGACGGTCGAGTGTGGAACGCTTCCCATTTTCAAGCGATACACCCAGAAGCTGCGGAGAAGCTGACAAGCAGTCGGCCTAGTATTCTAGCAGCACAAGCCAACAGTGAATTAAGTTCGAAGCCATATTCACTGCAGAACTAGAGTGTACTAGAACAGGGGAGTGCCCAGAACGAGCTTCAAAAAGTGAAGCCCTGACAGGGTCAATCCGCTTGCGGAGCTGCGATCGGTAGTCTGCAATGTGTCGTCGTTTTAAGAGCTGCACACGGCTCCACCAAAGTGGTGCAGAGGTAGAATGCCCGCTTCCCACTCGAAAGGCCCGGGTTCAAATCGCAGCTGTAGATGTTCAGGTTTCATTTTTTAGTCTAAGTTCTTATAGCTGCATTGTTTTTCCTTGTTTCTTAAAACTAGCTGCATTTGGTACGTATTGCCACAGAAAGTCACTGAAATGTGAAGCAAAATACAAGATATTTGACGGTGAGCGTAATTATTTGCAGCGCCGCCGCACGGCATTCAAGAAATACGTAAAGTATGGCCTCCCGGGATTTCTCGTATTCGCAAATATCTCGGAGCCATACTTTACGGCGCTGCAAATAATTAGGCTCACTGTCAAATTTATTGTATTTTCCTTCACATTTCAATTTAATTTTGTGGCAATGCGCGCGAATTGAAGCGAGATTTAAGAAACAAGGAAAAAACAATACAGCTATAAAAAGTTACACTAAAGAATAAAAACTCAGTATCTACAGATGCGATTCGAACCCGGGCCTTTCGAGTGGGAAGCGGGCATTCTACCTCTGTACCACTCTGATGGAGCCGCGCGACACTCTTAAAACGACGACGACACATTGCAGACTACCAATCGCAGCGCCACAAGCGGACTGACCCTCTTAGGGCTTCACTTTCTACATTGGTGCTGCGGCCGTTCCGAGCACTCCCCTGTTCTAGTACACTCTAGCAGAACAAAATGACCGGCCAGTCACCATGAAAGAGCGGACAAGTGAAAAAAACTCCATTGAAGCTCAGGGGCTATGCGCTACGCAAGCGATAGTTTTACCTGAAAGAAGATGAGGATGAGCGCGTGGGGACATAAAATAAAGAAGATGATGTTCAGGCATCGGATGCATCGTTCCTGTGTGTTCTGAATACAACAAATAGACTAATATCATTCATAATTGTGACAGAACAATATAAAACTCGCAACACGTGTCGTGTCTCCCCTGTAGCCTGGCCGCGATTTCTCACGGGGTGAGCATAAGCGGGGAACGCGGCGTTACAGCCAGGCGTGCGTCGCAGAGCTACTTTTGATATCAATGGATGCTATGAGCGAGTCCGACGCTTGGGTTACGGTCGCCACCTCCCGGTGTGTTAAGGCGCTGACAAAATTGGACTTCTGTTGTAAACGTGCTGAATGGTACTGACGCGTAGCAACGATGCGTGGAGGAGCTATTCGAGGAAGCCACGGCCGTGATGCATTACTTAAAGGGGCTATTGACACAAAAACTTCGGCCTCACGTTTTCTTCCTGCAATGTGTTGCTGGGGGGCCTGTTAGTCATAACACGGCACCTCGTTTGCTGCAGCGCGCGACAGATATTTAGTTAGAGGCTCCTCATTACCGACCAGTTTCAGTTTCGGTTTGAGAGAGCTGGAAAAACGACGAGCCGCCGGTGCAACTATCACCACCTAGCGTGCGCAGCTCTCGATCACGTGAGCACAAAGAACCGTGACGCACTTCCGCACGGTCCGCATCAAGAAGTCTTTTCGAATAGGAAACGGGACAGCAGTGTCGCCAAACACAAAACTTTCAACGCGTGCGCCGCGGCCACGGACTCGCGACCAGCCGCCGAGAAGTATAGACTGCTGGAACAATCGCTGGCAAAAGAAAAATGGCAGCTATGACGTCATCATAACTTGTTGCAGCGTGGTCACGTGAGGGAAGTAGGGGGGTGTCACCAAGGGTCAACTCTGATGGTGTCAGTAGCGCGAGGGGAGTCGATCGCTCACGCAAACTTCAAAATTAATTTAAAATACCTTCCAAGCTATATTCGCTGTTGATATTTTGCAGATGATATACACATGTTCACGGGAATCGAACCCGCAGGCTGTCTCAGCCTCGAAATTTTGTGTCAGTACCCCTTTAACTTTACCACTCCCAGAGGGCGACACCACTCCGCCAACAAAGAACACTGTGAGAGGAAAGTGTGGTATATAATAGGACGTTTGCTGGGGCTACTGAGTGTATGACCATGGCTATCTGTGGATAGCTTGGCTGGCTTGTATGGTCGCGCACTGAGGGGTCATGGGTGCGACTCCCGTTGGCGCAACTTTTTTTTTTTCATCTGATCGTGTGCATTTTTTGACGTCTCTTCCGTGTGGGAATGAAGTCACTGAAGTCCTCGCGGACCCCGGCATAAAACACTTTCGCGTTGAAGAAATGATGAACCATTCCACTGTGAAAATGGATGACGAGCAATGCACACGACACAGAGGTGTCATAGAATTTCGAACCATAGGCAAGCACGCAGCCTGCCACCAAATCCGATATGTCTGTCCAGAAAGTCCCTCTTTTAATGGTCGTATGCTCCTTTACAGTTTCCCATTTGAGCAGTGTGTCTTTTTGGCGCCACATGCATCGTCTTGTCTGACTTGTCGCGCACGCTTGGCGTTACATGCACGATCTTAATTAGTGTATCCGGCCCGTATGTTCTTTTTATCATTTTTAGTAGACGAGAGGTTAGTAGTGTGGTTAGCCCAATTTACATGGCACATACGATAGTGTATGCCGCTGGTGTGTTTCCTTGATGATTTTTAGTGAATAGTTTGCCAATGGTGGCCTGTGCCCAATTTCTGTGGCGCACACGCTTTTGCCCGCTAATGACGGTCATGCCGTAAATAATACACAGCTTCAGTATAAAAATGTGGCCGACGATTACCATACAGCTGAATGCAAATTCTGCGCGCAGCTTCGGGTTTGGGCAACGCCAACTGTATTTGAATATTTGGCTATCCGCAGTTGTAGCAGCGTAACCTTCGTCACATAGTGCCACAGAAACGGCCAGCGCTCGAGTGCCACGCTGCTGAACGCCGACAGCCCCGTTACAAGCGACGCTAGCCGCAGTGCACGTGCCAGCCCTGCATGCGCACTAGCTCCGACCGCGGGTTCAGCGCGCGTCACGCAGGAAGAAAGCGAGGTTAGAGGCCAGTGGCTCGTGATATCGACTGACCCCGTGTTCGCTCTCTTTCGTCCTCGTTCGCTATAAGCTTGCGCCGACTTCAGCCAACGGCGACGGTACTGAACGCAGGAACGGACGCCTCAGAGCTGTGCTATAAAACGGCTCTATAGGGAGCCAACGTCTTGTATTGCCTTTCGCAAGGGTAGCAAACACGCTCAATGGGGCTCCTATACTATTCTTTATTACAGACCAGGGAAAATGTCAGCTTCGATATTACGCAGCACAAATGTCAGAGACCTTCAAGTAACGTGCAATGGCGCACCAGCAGTCCGCGTTGAGTGCGTCGATTTGCGTCGTGTCCGCTGGCCAGCAAACAACAGAACGTCGGACGATACCTGCGAGCATGAGGTACTTTTCCCGCCGACGCATCTCAGCTGCAGCGACGCCAAGTTGAGCCTCCTCATCAGACAGGTCTGCAATCTCCACGAGCTTCTTTACGAGGCAGGAACGTCCGTAGAATAGATCAAAGCACTCCGCACAGTACCTGTCTTCACGGCGTTGGAGAACGAAGCATATGGCACGGTTCAGTGCAGCCACATTTCTTCTGCATGGTGCGAATAGCTCTGGCGGAACATACGTAGTGCTAGGCGTGGTGCACCCGAATCCGACGATCAGCCTATTAGCCTGCCATTGCCTGGGCGATTACTTCCAAGAATACTGGAGAGTAAATATATTTAAAGCAAGGCCAAATATTTGTGATAGAATTGTTGCGCACCAACATGTCGCAAAATGCTTCCAAGGTTTCTTCGACAGCAGCCGCAGGAAACGTTATCTCGAGGTCGGCTATTGCGCTGTTCACAGCTAGTGCGCGCAGTATCTCGTTCGCACAATCTTCATTATGGATGCTTATGCGGAGGAACTGGATAGACCGATTTTAAAGACGATAGTCTTTCTTGGGATACTTAAATGGAGAAATTTTGGTTTGTTTGTCGGCACGTCGCACGATTCAGCTACTCGGCCAAAAGGTTAACCACTTTCTGAACGCCCAGCCATCTTGAACAGTCGTTTTCGTGCATACTTGTGAACATTGTCGATCAAAAAGCAAATATTACGCATATCTGAGGCGCAACAACAATATGGAAATATTAAGTGGTATGTTCTTTTATAGAAAATACATAGATACTTAATTCTAAAGACCCTAGTGTTTCTTAGGCTGCGCTGAAAATGCGAGCTGCCTTGCGAAAGCGAAGAGCCGTCGTCTATCTCCCAGGTCGCGCGAAGTGCCGGGTGTTTCATGCGACGCACGATAGCTGGCGCAGTCTGCCGCCGTCGCTGCAAACAAGAGAATCTCTTTTCGTGGTCGCTCTGCGCGACATCTCAGCTTTTTACACGGTGCCAAAAACACCGCGCTTACGGCGAGAAGACGCTTGGTCATGCCAGGACGGAAATGGTCGAGAACAGCATCACAGGTGGCCGCGGATGAGACCAGGACTCATATAGTACGACCGGCAGAAGACTATCGTCTTTCGATGACATTTGCAGCGAAGCACGTAGATACGCGGCCAATTTTTTCTTGAACATTTCACAAAGAAGACTGACTCTATCATCGGGCTCATGCTGCGAGACGTAAACAGTCATGCTGTTGATCTTTTTGTTCGAGGCCAGGGCTTTGAACAGAAGGCTGGCTGTTTCTTTCGACAGGCAACCGATGTCCGATAGCCGGAGCTCTTTGGTGCCCGCTTCCGGAGAAGCAAGCACTGGTGACAGGATTCTGAGGTAGGATTCTGTCCATGGTCCCGGCTGCACTCTGTCGTAACAACCATCTTCAAGCAGCTGACGTGCCAGGGCTTCACTGAAAGAAAGAAGAAATGGGTGTGAGGAAAGTCAACATTCAAGTAAAAACGAACGTTTACACATGTGGAAACGACAAATGCAAGACCAGGGTACGCCAGTATATTGTTATATGCATATTGTATCTTTACTTTCGGACCATGGGTGCGGGCGCCCGAAGAGGACGAAGATATCTAGCCGCTCGGGCTCTGAGGTAAACCGGTCGCGCAATATTGTTTCCTCGTATGTTCTCACACGTAAGTAAAAAAATGAAGAGTGCGCAGAGGTAACCGGACTGGCCGACGACCGCTCCGTTGCAGGGTGGCATCCCCGGCTGAATCACCTCCGTCTCCACGCCGCCGTTTGCAGTCGCGTCGTTAACACGTCGCCGTTCGTTGGTACGGCGGTGTAGACTGCATTTGTGGCAGTAGTGACGCTGGAAAGACAGTGACAACCGCGAAGCAGCACGGCGTAGTTTGCTGGCCCCACAGTGACTCGGGTCAACCACTGGACGATCGTACGGTCCGAAACCGATAAGCGGATTATAATGGCTGTCAGACGGCTTGACTTGGATCGGAACGTGCCCTCACGACAGTCACGTGTTTGTGACGTTAAGCCAGGTTAAGAACGGGAACGCCCCCGTTCTTATTTGGAATGCGTACAAAATCGCGCCACTAGTCGCTTCTAGCTTATTTCTAGGACTTAGCTACGAGATGAGGGTTGTGTGTGGGTTGTTTCTAGGTCGTTGCTAGGCTTTACCTAGGTCATGCTCGATAGTTTCTACGTTGATTCACAGTGCAGAGAGGTTCGAGTTCAACCGCAGTCACAGACACGACATGGATGTCCATACTACAAAGAAAGCACCTTGCGCTGAAACCAAGTGTTCATACATCTCATAGATCGACGGGCACGTCGTCGTTGACGTAGGCCTTCCATCGCTTCGGGGTATTCCCGCAGGGTCTAGGTGATTCAGGTTGTGTCTAGGTTGCTTCTAGGTCATTGCTAAGCTTTAACTGGGAAATGCTAGATAGTTGCTACGTTGATTCTCAGCGCCCAGAGGTTCGCGTTAAAACTCCGACACTCACAGACACGACACGGATGTCCAAACTGCAGAGACAGAAATTCGAGCTGAAACCAAGCCTTCGCACCAAAAGAAATCCTTGATTTTAAAAAGCTAGGTGGACGAACTGAGAACGGCCCCCCTCACCCTAACCTAAACAGTAGACAAGCACGGGTTTGGCGCCGCCTGCAGACGAAGACTTTCCCACATTTACACCAGTTACACGGAATGTACCCTCACAGATACAGCAACATTGGCCGTGGTTCGAAGCAACACCGACTTTTGAGCACATTACACATCAGTGCACACAACGTCCGGAGGCTGCCATCTCGCCTCTGTTGAGCAACACTCTCCTGAGATGGTCGTGGGAGGCGCGGCTCGCGGAAGAGGAAGTGGGAAGCCAACTGGCGACGCTTGACCAGGCCCGGCGAGCTACTGTAGCCAGTGGGGCCCTGGAAGAAGGGCACCACCTACCATAACCATAAACAGCCTAAATATGAATAACTGTTCGTTCTTCTTCTTCCTCTCGCAGGTCCACGGGAACGGCGTCATTGGCGTAGGCCTTCCATCTCATCGGTGTCTTCTCGCAGCCGGCGTTCCCTATCCCGTTCCCTAGTTTCTCTCGTTGTACGTGCGCGGGTTTTTCGGCTCGCCGCCACCGCTTCGGAGCCGTCTGTAGCGCTAACTATTGCCTTCTTCATTTTTAGTGGACCAGTGGCGAGTTGCGGGATTGCGGGATTTGCCCAATTTCTGCGGCACACACTCGTTTATGATGGATGTATGGTGGAACTTTATTAAATATAGTCCTGAGAGACGCAACTAGCGCGCAGTGGGCTTCTCCCACGTTGGGACGGGCAGGCTTAGCCTGACCGCCGCATCGTGGGCTCTCTGGACGGCCCAAAGCTGATCCCCCCTTGTTGGGGCTTCTGATGGCGGAGCTCCACTTGGCTGGGTCGGCTTGTTCACTGCTCAGTAACGAGGGGCATCGCCAGAGCATATGCTCTAAGTTAGCTACTTCCCCACAAAGGGGACACGAGCTTCTAGTGTAAGTATCCGGGTAAATTTTGTGAAATAAGGCCAGATTTGGATATGAATCAGTCTGCAGGAGTCTAAGCGTCATGGCCTGGGCTATGTGTAGTTTTCTGTGAGGAGGGGGGTAGACCCTCCTGCTTAGGTAGAAGTGCTGCGTAATTTCATTGTATGTGGTGGGCTGATCTCTATTGTCCAACGTCGTGGGCTGGGGAGAACCTCCGTGGGCGCGGAACGTCATACCTCGCGCCTTGGAGTGGGCCAGCTCGTTGAGGTTGGTGGGGCCTCCTTCAAAATGACCCATGTGAGCAGGGAACCACGTTAAGATGTAGATAGTTTTTTTGTTTCGCCGGACAAGGAATGACTTGCTAAATAGCTTCGCTGTTGAAATACCCGAACTGGTCAGCGCTGCAACCGCTTTTGTATATATAGTTTGTATATAGTTTACAGCACAAGCGCCTCGTCAGTCACGTAACAACATGATGCGCTGAAAGTTTTCAAATGAACCTTGTTATTTTATTTATTTATTTACTTATTTTCGATACTGTCGACCGCAGTTCTGGAGTCATTAAGGAGGGCATAATGTACATGATATTAATTCAAAAGAATAAATAACAACATTCCAAGTAACATGCAAATTCACTTACACTGTTGGTAAACAACAAAATACAAGCAACAATGAATTAGTTAAACAGTGCAAAGGAACTAGTAAATATTCGTACCAAAATTTGTTATACACTTTTCCTAAAATAGGTATGTATCTAGCACATCATCAAATTTGGCCCAACTATCATTACTTATAAGCGCATTTTGTAACTCATCATAAAAAAATGCCCCCACCTCCCCGAGGGAATCGTGAGGAAATGCGAATGCATTTCTTGCGCCGAGAGATTTCGCCTTGACCGACTTCTGCCATCGCCTTGAGAGGCGCCCAGCCAGCGAACGGTCGAGAGTGAGGCGCGAGCGGACGGGAGAGTGGGGCGCAGGGAGGAGAGAGAGCGAACGGCGAGAGAAGGAGCGGCGAAGCACTGCACCTACCCTCTCCTACACTCTCTCGCACCACATGCTCCGGTTGCTAGGGGCGAGGATAAGCGCGCGCGTCCGCAGCTGTTGCTATGGGAGAGGGAGTGACAGCGGAGAGATAACACCTGCCGGCACGCGGACGCCGCCGCGGACAACGCCGGACGCCTCACATAGCCCGACTAAGAAATGCATGCGAATTTAAAATGTAACTCAGCATAACTTATAAGTTCCTATATGCGATTAACCCGGCACCGGCCGGCTTCAGAAATACGTTTTTCGAAGGTGCGCCGGTACATACATGCGCACATATATACGCAACATACATACATGCGTATGTGTGTTGTGTGTGCTGTTTTACAATAATTGATGCTCTCCCTATCGTGGTCTTGTCGGTGATCAGTGGCTTCGGATAATGCGAGTGTTTATCGAGGTAATTTATCATTTTACGTTGGTCATTTCACTTTCGCCTGAATATAAACACATGAACTCACGTTGCTGCCCCTGAACGTCAGTCATCAGGCACGATGCCAACTGCGTAGGCGCGCCCTCGCGCAACGCCTACAACCTATCAGAGCTGTTTCGCTTGCTCCACTTATGCCGATAAGGGAAAGGCCTGTAACATTTTTGCTCAAGAACGTGCACGTAATGAACGAAATATGAATACGTTTCTGAAGCAGGTCCATTTCATCATTGAAAGTCATTCGGCGCCACCTAATTGACACCTGCAGGTGAAGCTGAGCGAGAATGCCAATTGACATTAACAAAGCAATAGGTTAAATATACACTACCTTGAGGAAAATGTTTAGACGCCTAAGCACCACCAGAAGAAAGACGAAGAACAAGAAAAGAGCGTTTTTTGATAGATGGTCTTTTCATGTGCTTTGTCTTTATTCTTGCGGTGCTACTGCGTCTAAACCTTGTCCTCAATGTTATGTGCCAACTAACCGAGCAACAAGTTCTTCTAAAGTATACATTAGACAGGAACGTCACCGAGGAAACCTTTTGAACGCACCTTTCTTGTTCTGTACAACGGACTCCCAGAAGATCAAGCATCTTCAGACTATTGTTGACCCGCAGAGCCTTGCACAACGCCGAAACTTCGCTCATGGGAATTTCCGAGGAATCCATGCTGAGAAACTCCAAAGTGCGATTTTTTGACAAAGCTCCCGTCCACCGACCCAGCTCTACTCCGTCACGTAGATTCACCGTTCCCATTGAGAGTGTTTGGAGACAATCGTTTTTCTCTAATGCAGACGCCACGGCTCGCGCACAGCTGCTGCTTATATGTATGCGAGAGCTGGGCAGAAGAAGTTCCTTCAGGCTTTTGTTATCTTCAAGAGCTGTGAACAGTTCTTCGATTGACTCGCCTTCCCGTACTTTGAGAGAGAGCTTCGTCAAAGTGCGATTCGCTCTAAGAGCGCTGGCGATGAGAGAAACATTTACCGGAACCCTTGCAAGGGTAGTAACTTCTCTCAAGACTGTCGAAACACGCATCAGCCTCACCATTGCTGCTGCGTCCGGCAGTCCGCTTTCAGGAGCGTGCGACTCAATCGTGAGGAACTGGCAAGCGGCGAGGCGTTCAATCATGCCGAGGCAACGACGAACTTTCCAGTCGCAGATTTCGACTCTTTTTCAGAGTGCTGCAGTTGCGCTCCATAAGTGCGTTGATTTGAGCAGCGAGATTGTCGTCGATTTCACCAATATCGATGTACAGTGTCTCGAGGCCGACGACGGCGTCCAAGTCTCTCAGAGCTAGAAGGGCATTGGCACGCTTGGTGATGTTCAGCGATCGGAATCTGCGAGAGGCCGATGTCGACGATGGAGGGCGCAGGTGGATCGGAAATGGTGGTTGGTCGACGGGGGAGTTGGCGCCGATGGAGCATGTCATGATGAGCCCCTGAATGCAAGGATGGTGGCCCAGGAGCCAGGAGGCGAGACGCGATGCCTCACGACCGGTGGTCACGGGCTCGGACGTGTACTTTAGTAACATCATTCCTGGCCTCGTCTCGAACAGTTCCAAGTCATACGCGTACATCACTGGATTCCATGCCACGAAATCATCGCACAGCCAGCAAGTCTCACCTGAGCTCATTGCACCGCATGGCCTGTCTAAATCGAGTTGTTCCTTCCACTGGTTTGCGGATAAGGCCTCGGGATTGTCTGCCATCTTTCTCGACAACGCTGTTCCCGCGTAGCTGTAATGGCGGAGTCGTAAGTGTGGCTCTTGATGATGGTGTCGATCTGACAGAACGGGGCGTGTTCTTCACCCCTTGAAATTGCCAATAATCCGGTGATTGCCACCCATATCGGAGTAAACTTCCTTCATTGGCTTTTCCAGTTGATTGTGCGGTTGATTAATCTAACGCAATCAAGAATAGCACAGGGAAGCAAAGTGAAGAAGTGGACAATTGTGTGTTTGTATCCGCAATACTGTGGCATATACCCAGTCTGCGGGATCAGGCCACGAATGCGTATTGTAACCTTTCGATGTTAATTACGAAAGTGCTTATTAATACAAGAAAGTAAAAAGAAATACGAACAGAGGAAAAAAAATGGAAAATAACAGTTATTATATTAACGCAGTTGTGAAGTTTTGAGCAGACCAGACAACTGCGTTTATCTGACCAGAACAATTTTGAATGAGTTGGGTTTCTTGCCCCTGCTCCTTCTTAAGCATAGCAAACTGCTACCTCATCATTAACTTTGCTTTCTTTGTAGTGTTCAAGTGAGACTTTTGCATGCCCTCTTCCTCACCGCTATGAAAAAAACGGGAGGCAGGCCACTTGGCCGTAATGAAGTTTATAAGGTGGGGCGAGGTCCGCAGAAGCAGCATACTCGAAGAAGGCCTCCAGGGCTGGAATCATCGACCACGCGGGAAAAGGGAGATCCTCCGCCATTGTAGCAGGGAGACCGGGCAGGCGATAGCGGCTCACCATGACGCACCGTTCAGCGTCTGGCTTTGTGTTCCCGCCTGAGCTGACAAGACACTCTCTTGACATCCTACTCACCCATTCTTTCTATCTTCCCTTCATCTTTTGTATCATCTTTACGTCCCCTGAACGCTTTGAGCTCTGTTCAAGCGAGAATGTTTGAACTTACCAAATGTGGTACTGTATGTATGTCTCACAATATACGTTTTTTAAGGATATCGCAAGAGCGTCGACCCCGGCAGACAGTAGTTTCTAATATCGGCGAGAAGCAACGAGATCAGCGATACGACGATCAGCATCACATCAGCTCTCCCAACAAGTGATCTCACAGATAATGCCTATAGCGGGTATGATTTCTAAGCAATCAGCGTAACAGACGGCGCAAGTACCCGAGCGTTTTCTCTGCGCTTGCGTATCAATGAGAAAATATCGTTAATTCTCACCTAAGCTAGGCGCTACCATGTGCCGTGGTCAACGCTAATTGCGAGGGTCGACACGCTTCTATAACGTAGCTAGTAAAAAGTTTGAGGCAGGTTCGCGCTAGTTGTCCCAAGCCTGAAGGAAGAGGGTTGCTGGGTGGCCCTCCTTGTTTCCCTTTATTTTTCTCTTTCTTTCTTCTTCTCTCTTTCCCTCTTTCTCTTTTTGTCTGTCTTTCTATCTCTTTCTTGACTCTGTTTCTTTCTATTTCTTTCCATCTCTCACTCTCTCTTTCATACTCTTTCTCGCTCTTTGTTTCTCGCTGTTTTTTCTGTCTCTCTTTCTCTCTGTCTCTGTCTTTCTTCGGTCTTTCATGCGCCAAAATCACGGCATAATTATGAGGCACGCCGTACCTGAGGGCTCTGAAAATCTTGACTGTCTAATGGTTGTAACATGCCTAGATGGGCCTGCGACCGCTACAGCACACAGCGATTGTTTAAATTTTGGGATGGTCCTGTAATGTCCGCAGTGCAGACGTCCGGCTTTCGTCACTGCCATACAAATCACATTTCCCTCGCCCAATAACTTTCCTGATTCTACTTTGTCTACATCCGGTTCCCTACAACTGAACAACCCTGAAAAGAAGCTGGTGAGCTGCATAGACAGCAGTATCCATTACAAGCCCTACGATGACGATTCACCCCCACAGGGCTATAATCTCCACAAGTCTTATGTCCAGTAGTCACCTTCATGTCTTCATTGCCATCACAGAGTGCTTCCCCAGCATTTATTTATGAAACACAGAATGTTCCCAAATCAAGGAACAAGTGTACTAGAGGAGCGCTTCCGAAGGGAGCGCTTGAATTTGTCACTTGAGGCGGTTCTTTTCTTTGGAGGGTGCTACCACGCTGGGCTATTCGCAATGGCCATTGACTGTCACGCCGCCAAGCGGAATTCAGGAGCGTCCTCTCCGAGGAGGGTTAATAGATCACGAAATGGAAGCACTACGCAGTCGCTCCCTTGTTCGGCTGTGCTGGCGTCAGTGTTAACGGGTTAGGATGAAACGAACTCTACACTATTTTTCAAGGTTCCGGCAACAGTGAACAAACCAGGCCCTCCTTGACAGGATAAATTTGATTCGTTCTTGCGAGACGCGAAGTTTTGGTGAAAATAAGTGGCAATTAGCGTTTCAATGATAGCCCACAGCGGACACATATCAGCTTCTCGAGGTTTTCTGCAGCCACGTAGGTTAGTTGAATGTTATCGTCTGACCTTTTAAGTTAAAATTCACGCTGTTTTACTTGCATATAGCATTCGTCGGTGTTTTTGTAGTACATGAATCCCATCACATTGTAAGCCGGAAGTCGCATGGGTTCGCGATGTGCTCTTATATAACTGAACAATCTCAAATTGGCGATACTTTAATATAGGGTCTCTATTCTTTGTCAGGAAAGCGCGGTTATGAATCGTGCAAGAGAAGTGTCTCAGTCATTCGAGGACGCCTCCAGTCCACGCCTATCATGAAGCGAACGAACGCCGTCCTTCAGCTGCGTGATCGTTCAGCGCTGATTGGTTTCACAGAGAGCGCTGCGTCGCTTGTTTTTGTACATTTATTGACAGTTGGAAGCACACAGCAAGCGATTTACTTGTCCACTGGTTTGAGATGAAAATATTCTCCGCACCCAGACACCCAGACGTTCTCTAATTGTGAACATGTGGACGCGGAGTGGTCGAAGTCGCTCGGCGGAGGAAATGCTTCAGATTGCTTTCTGCAGCGATGTTGAAAGAAACCATCTTGACGAGGAGGATTTTTCACTGGACGTAGAAGGCTGTGAAAGCATGGAGACTCCTGAGTGTGACAGCGACGGTGAACGTTCAGCTGCTAACTGACGGGGAGCGAGCTGACTTCACGTCCCCTCGTGCGTTACTGATATTTTACGCACTTAAGTCACTTTGATAGTGTATAATATGTAATAACCTTGAACGAGATCAAAATAAAGCATGGTTTTTCTTGTGCATTTCATGTAGCGGAATTTTTGTCGACATTATGAAGCGCCGCCAACACGCTCGAGCTCGACCAGCCAAGCGGAATGGTTGGAGCGATTAAACATGCAGTCGCGGCCACAATCCACGCCTCTCGGCTCACTTCTCCTGTACTTCACCGGTACCTTCCGAACGTCAGTGTTGTTCGACGAAGTTTTCGCAACGTGGAAGAATTCGACGTTGCGAAAAGCATACGTGTGTATTCTTTTCGATGGTCATGTTTCTATCGTGCTGATCGAACCTGCAACACGGCTATATAGAGTCTGAGCATGGCTGTGACACAAGCGCTTCTGAATGGGATGTTAGATGCTTGTATTCCGTTGAAGAAGCAACTCCGCGTTTCTGACTTGGCAAGTAATGACGACGGCGTGATACGTTTGCAAACTATCATTACGTTAAACATGCGGTCCATTCCAGCAGCAATGGCGCAGCTCGCTAGCGGCCTACTACTGCGGCAGATCCGTCAGGCACACTCTAAAAAATGATCGAGTAAAAAGGGTGTCTTTTTGTCCCACAACAATAATCGTCATCCGGCTTGCTTGCGCTTCCTTTCTTGAAAACTCGGCGCTGGCCACTTTCCTATCAAGAATGCTATGTCACGCTGATAACGCGCATGTCGTTCGTGACCAGAAACTCGTCCCCGACACCGACGCCGCCGACGCAGGACGCCGAAGGCTAGAATTCGCGTTTGATGAGGCATCTAAGGCTTTCGTCTTAATAAACGGTTTTGTGTCGGAAGTGAGCCTGCAATGCTGCAAAGTGTCCCCGGACGGTGACGAAGAAACTCAAGAGGGAAAATCTTGCCTGGCGACATCAGTGGCGCGATTTTGTACGCATTCCAAATAAGAACGGGGGCGTTCCCGTCGGTTTCCGTGCTCAACGTCACAAACACGTGACCGTCGTGAGGGCACGTTCCGATCCAAGTCAAGCCGTCTGACAGCCATTACAATCCATGCTTATCGGTTTGGGACGGTGCCGAGAACCGTCTGAAACCGCCGGCACGGATTGTAATGGCTGTCAGACAGCTTGACTTGGATCGGAACGTGCCCTGACGACGGTCACGTGTTTGTGACGTTGAGCACGGAAACCGACGGGAACGCCCCCGTTCTTATTTGGAATGCGTACAAAATCGCGCCATTGTCTGCATGGCAAACTAATTATAATCACGTGAATATAGTAAACGTAAAAAAATGCGGCTGCGTCACAGAAGTAGTATGTGCAATGATTTCTCTTCATTGGTTATTCTAGAACATTTAATGTTTCTTGGTCCTCATAAGCATAGATCAGGCAGCTCGAAAAGCGGCATCTGAATTTAAAACAAGAAATTGTCTTTCCGGCTGATGATGAAGTGAGTCGGTAGCGCATAGGCCACTCACATTATCAGTGTTGTGTTGAGAAGCATCCTCTTCTTCACGTGGAGGAGACCATCGCTGCTGATGTCGAAGCGCGGCCTCTTGCGTAGCGTGCCTGTTGATTCAACACCGCCGTGCCCAGGACTCGCTGTCTCTATGCGCAATGAATGTGGCCTACATTCAGTGGTCGGGTTGGGCACTTCAGGAAGCAGTTGAACCTTTTGGCCCCCCCTCGCTTCCGAGAAGTCGGCAGTACAGCTAGCCGTTTTCGCGGAGGTATCCTGGTTTTTGCTGAAGGTCAGGTATTTTGGACAGGCCGAGAAACTACTACGCACATCACCCGAAGAGAGCACAGGTTTTTTTTTGGGTGTGCAACACGTTTCCCTTGTATTCTGCGTGATATATTGCAGAGATCGCTTCTTCTGGGAAATGCTTCTCGCGCACATGGTCAGTTGGCTCCAAAACTCTGTCTGCTCTTGGAATCGCCCGTCGCCACTAATCTAAGCGCTCTGGTTCACGCGGAGCCTTGCAAAGCGACACAAACGCTCCGTACAAGTCCTATACCCTTACTTGCGATTCGGGACAAAACATCTTTTGCCTATTTCGAGGCGCAGCCAGTGACAATGCCGCTAACGTGTGCTCAGCGTCGCATGCGGCGTTCAGTGAATGACGAAACATGAATCAGTAAAACAAATGCACTTACACGGGCACAGGGAAACGCGTTTCTAAATCACAGAATAGCATGCACACAAAACTTTCTTGAAGACCTTCCTTTGCGCGCCAATTTCAGAATGCGCGCCGCGCGAGCCCTTGGGACCCCATAATAAAGCGCCATCTCTACTCATGCGGCAAAAACTACTCGTGACTAAAGGTTATCGGCGAACACAATCTGCCCACGCCCTCTCCCCAAGTGGAGCGGCGAGTGTCAGCACCTAAATTATTTTTACACCATGGCCCATGCTAATTTCTTTTCCTTGATTTCGACAATGGTGTACTTAACACTGGTTTGTTCCGTGAGCCCACACTGCTCTCTTCTTGATCTCTTAAGGTTACACCTATCATTTTCATTTCGAATGCTCGCTGTGCTGTCCTCCATTTAGGTTAAGTTGAACCCTCTTTTTAAGCCACCAGGTTTTGGCTCCGTAGGTAAGTACCGGTAACATACAGCAGTTATATACCTTCCTCTTGACGGGGAGTGGTAAACTACCATTTACGATATGAGAATGCTTGCCGAATGTGCTCCACCCCAACCTGATTCTAAACCGTTACTACGTGCCCTCAGTAGATGTATTCGCTTGCGACTTCCAGTGCATCGCAACTTATCGCAAAGCGCCGTTCTCTGCCGAGAGGGTTGCACGTTACTTTAGTTTTCTGCACATTAATTTTCAGACCTACACTTTTATTTTCCTTGCCCAACTCAGTAGTCATGAGTTGGAAGTCGTTCCCTGAGTTACTCTCCATTAACTCTGATCCCTGACTCTTCCGAACCTATGCCCCTGAATATCTCTTGTAAGCACACGGTGAATAGAATTGGGGAAATCGTATCGCCATGCCTCACGGTTTTTTTATTGCGATTTTGTTGGTTTCTTTATGGAGGGCTGTGGTGGCTGTAAAGCCGCTGTATATTTTCTCCAGTGTGTTCACATAGGCTTCCTCGACGCCCTGATTCCGCTGTGCCCGCATGGCAGCTGATATCTCGACCGAATCAAATGACTGCGCGTAGCCTAGGAAAGCTATATATTGGGGTTATGGGCACCGCCGCCGCCGCCGGTGTCCGAAACCAGTATCGCGTGAAATAAAAAAAAAGCTAAATAAATAAAGAAATTGACGACCGAATGAGATTAAAGCCCGGGCCCTCTGCGTAGCAGCCCGCTATTCTACCACTCAGCTACGCCGATGCTTGAATCTTCGTTGCAAACTGACCCTATGTATGCTTCATGTCGCTCAAAGAATCGCGTTAACATGTGTAATAAAGCGTTTTAAAACAGTAAAGAAACAGCCAGGCGTCACACAATGGGAATTGCGTAACGAAAGGGTTGTTCAATGCTCCTACCCGTTACTTGTCTTGTCTTGCCGCCTAGAACTTGGCACATACCCACAAGGGGGGATTGGCCCCACTGTATCTTATAAAGGAAATTTAATGGCTATGCCACATAAAAAAAAAAACATAGAGAAGGACGAAACGTAGTGTAAATAAGGAAATGTGAAAGAGGCAAGAGGGTTCGAAAAGGCAAAGAAAAAAAGATAGAAAAAAGAGGGGGAAAAGATGAATTGTATCCATGAGACAGTACCACTAGCAACTTAGCCTTCCGGTTGCTTGAATGAATTTATGCAGCGCAGACTGAACAGCACTGCGGCCCGCGCCAAACTGACTGGCTCCAAACGATAACAGGTTCGAGGTATTTCGGCCTTTCAAGAACTATTCGGCGTAGTGAGGCAAAACGGCGGCATGAGAGAAGAAAGTGATCTATTGTTTCCGGTTCATTGCAAACGGCACTGAGGTTAGTTATTGAGAAGCCAGGTTTATGAAGATAATAATTTAACTGGGCAACTCTACAGCGAAAGTTTGTGAGGGTCACATCGCATTGACGTGACAGGCATTTTGTGGTGTTACATGAGAACTGCAAGTACCGGACTCCTCACATTGTATGAGAGCTGTTTCATTGTTTTTTAAAGATAACAGGCGTTTCAATCTTTCTCCAGTAATGACAGAAAAATATGGAAAAACATGCAATACCGGGCTATTTAAAGACCCCGTAGCTAGCGAGTCAGCTGCTTAATTTAGAAAAATTCCAACATGCCCGGGGACCCAAAGACACCCAACTTTTAATAGCTTCGTGGTACAAGAGTTACAAAAGCTTCAGCATAATTCTTAATCGTCATCAGCCACAGCATTAACAAAGCGCACATAATGCCGTACACGTGTGTAGTGGGTACCACGCGTCTCCGAAGAATGACGAATAATGGCATAGTGGACACTTCCCTACTACATAAAAATTACAATGATTTATGGCGTAGTGGGTACCATGCAAGTGTGCTTGTAGTAGATGCCCCAAGAGTGTTTAAAAAAAGCTTTAGAAAGTCCGTATTTCCAGCTTTCGGTGTGACTGTGCGGCACATTCCGCGCAGGCCTTGCGTCTTTTTATTTTTATTTCTTTATTTCGCGCGATAGTGGTTACGGACACCGGCGGCGGCGGCGGCGGACAACTACGGTGCCAAGATCGGCCTTCGTTGTGATCTCACAACAGCTTTCGCTGTAAAAAAACCCGTTTTATACCCACTTCGACCATGCATGTTTCCTGCAGTGGCGTGTTTCATTTCGCATAATATCGACGCCTGATCACGTATTATCTTCGCTTCTTCGAATGTCGCTTTGGTTGTTTCGACAGCTCGCTTGGTCAGCATCATACTGCGGAATACCCATTGGGATCGTGATCGTCGTGCACGTTTATGATTATGCCGCGATTTGTCCCCGATGATAACCGCAACTGACTTCGCGAAGCCATCGAAAATTTCATCGCCGCCTTGGTTCTTTTTCAGCTCGTTTTCAAAGCGGCAGCTGTATATCGCCCGCGGCTGACGCTCATGCAAAGCTATAATAGTTTACTCGCCGAAACGACAATATAGTTTACTCGCCGAAACGACAATATCATTATGAGGCACGTCCCGGCAGGCGTCCTCGGATTAATTTCGGCCACCTGGGGTTCTTAAACGTGCACCTAAATCAAAGTACGCCGGTGTTACTGCATTTCGCTCCCATGGAAATGAAGCTGCATATGCGCTAATCGAACCCACGACCTCGATCTTAGCAGCGGAACACCTCAGCCCGCTAAGCAATCAATGCGTGTTGCATGCAAGGACAATATAAGCGCTCAGTGCAAACGTGCGCTTTAATTCTGTTTACATTTCATTTCATTTCATTTATTAATACCCTCAAGGCCAAAGGCATTACAGAGGGGAGTGAGTAAAAAAAAACAAGTAAAAGCAAACAATAAACGCAGCAAACAATAAGTAAAATACAAGTTCTTCGGCTCCTACTTATACAGTGTTAGCTAATGTTGTTTTAAACAGTTGATGGTCTTCAATGGCGGCGATGCTTCCGGGAAGGCGGTTCCAATCCTGTGATTGAGCCGCGACGGGAAATGTACCAACATCAGCTGAATAAAACACTTGTCACGGTACCGTATTTAAACTTTACTTCATTAAGCTTACATGCTTCGCTGCCGTCACATACAAATGGTTTACTCGGAAAGCCAGCGCGCAATCTTTAAATGAACAGCGGCCGTCTATTTGTTGTAGACATCGCTTAGCAAACGCACTTCCCTTTCAGATGAGACCGGCCATAGAGTTTGTCCCCGTTAATAGTTGGTAATGCTGTGAGCAACAAAAAATATTTCAAGGTGACCAGACCGTGAACGCGTCGCTTAGTTCGGTGAACTGCCATATTCCTCTCTTGAAGCCTGTGCTCCTCGCAATGCTTCCGTTAAAAACGGTACAACTTGACGCGCAGCTTTTGGCTCTTCGGTGTTTTTAAACTTCCTGTGACAGTTCACAAAGCAACACGAATGCGTGCCTGCTTTCCAAGAGCACGAAGGAACGACAGAAAAGCGTGGAGGACATCGTTTGCCACGCGCGCCATGGGGAAACCAAGCAAGCGCGACCTGTCCGAGCGACCGGAGATTTCCCCTCTCTCCGCTGGGGTGGCCGATGGCGCTGCGCAAACTTGAGCATGCAAGGTCTATACACCGCAGTAACAAGAAAGATCACTAAAATTTCAAAACGTCATTTAGGCGTTCGCGAGCTGCCTTGTTTCGCATTTGCGCCACATGGTTTGGTTACTATCGCAACGGCGTCATCAATACGGCGGAAACAACGGTCAAAATAGTATGCAAGGTTCCCGTGTGTAGGAGCTTTCAGCGAATTTCATTGGCACGCTGCCCGACGTCACAGGGCGAAACGTGGTCAGGTGACCCAGCGAAGATGACGTTCAGGGCAGGCGTTCATTTTTTTTTGTATTATGAATTTTCTAGGATGAACAACTTCGCAATGCGTACCCATATCGCCACCATTCTCGCTGCACCAATCTCTTCAACCTTCAGGCTACGCAACTCGCAAGGAAAAAAAATGCCCCCCACCTCTCCGAAGGGAATCGTGAGGAAATGCGAATGCATTTCGCGCGCGCTTCCCTCCATATATATATGCGTGCGAGCGAGCGGACGGGAGTGTGGGGCGCAGGGAGGAGGGAGAGCGAACGCCGATAAAAGGAGCAGCGAAGCACGGCACCTACCCTCTGCTACACTCTCCACACACGCGGGAGCTCCGCCGAGCTTCCGCGATGCGAGCACCCTCACACACCAGAGCGCGCTCCTCCTCTCCACTCACTCTCCGCTACTCCGCCCGCACCACCTGCTCCGGTTCCTAGGGGCGAGGATAAGCGCGCGCGCCCGCAGCTGTTGCTATGGGAGAGGGAGTGAGCGGAGAGATAAAAAATTACACCATCTTCCGTTAAAGGGAACCATGTGTAGATGTGAAGCAGCGGGCGCTAACGCTTACACTGGCGGCGGCGTTGACGCTGGCGCTCATCGCAGCGTTGCGCAGGAGAGAAAACTGGGGATGCGTAAAGCACGCAGCGATGGAGCGGTGTTTCCTACTCGAACATGCTAATCGCTGCTAATGTGCAATGAGAGACAGAAGACTCCGACTGGACACAGAGACTCGCAGTCCGCTTTTAGTTAACGCGCACGCTGCGAATTTTTATTTTTCAACAACGCACAGGAGAAATCTCCCACCGGCACCACCTTGGAGGTCAAGATCCATTGCCATATATACGGAGTGGCCAGTGAACGGTCGTGCAGCGCGAGCAGTCGGTTTTTTCAACCAAGCAACTCGCTAGCAGACGCTGCCTGTGTCGGCGTCGCGAGGCGAGAGAGGGGGGGGGGGAGCGTAGGAGAGGAGAGAGAGGGGGGGGGCGCGCTTGCGCAGTGGGAGTGTGGACGCTGCGGGCAGAGATGCCTAGAGAAGAGAGGGGGGAGCGTAGGAGAGGAGAGGGAGGTGGGACGCGCATGCGCAGTGGGAGTGGACGCCGCGGGCAGGGATGCCTAGAGGAGAGAGGGGGGGAGCGTAGCAGGGGAGAGAGGAGGGGAGGCGCATGCGCAGTGAGGGTGTGGTTGCTGCGGGGAGGGATGCCTAGAGGGAGAGGAGTTTTGAATTTTTATTTTTTTTAAAAGGGTTTGCGCATGCGCAGTAAGGGTGGTCACGCCGCACACCACCACCACCGGATTAAGCTTCGCCATAAGATGCTTCACATCTAACACCTGCCGGCGCTCACCTCCTCAATCTATCCTCCTCCTCCTCCTCCGTGGACAACGCCGGACAACGCTGGATGCCTGACATAGCCCGACTACGAAATGCATTCGCATTTAAAAGCAAAACAATGAGGTCTTGAATATGACCTCCCACAAATTGACGGCTATGCAGGAAGCGTAGAGAGTCACTCTTTCAATGTCTACGATATGTTCTGACTTCATCGTGTAGAACTCTAATTTTATTATTTATGAATGATTAGGTTAAAAGAATTGTGGCTAGTACAACGTGCCGTATAATTCGACAAAGAAAATTTCACGTTTTGACTATTCAAACGAATGTGGACATAGTGACACATGCGTCAAGTTTGTGCCTTATTGTAGGATGCTCAGGGAGGCACGGGTGATCATTGTACTGGCACGTTGGCTCCATCTCCACAGTCGTCACGTATTTCCGACGTTGCACCAACCATGCCAGGCCGCATGGTAGTCTATCATTCATCTAATGCTGAAACCACTGCACTGTAAAGGAAAGCATGCCGCTTTTCCATAGTTCAGTAGTACTCAGTGCTGTGAATAACCCCAAGGTTTCGTTAACACGGAGACACAGGCGCAGCTGTATGCGCCTACTAGCATCCCTTGACTTGTCTGTCTAGATAATACCGTCGGGAAGAAGCCATTCCTGGAATTTAACCCTTTAATGCCTGAATTATGAAACTGCCGAACAAAATAAAAATTGCTTTCATTTTCAAATAGCAACCTTTAATTGATACTGCAGTTACTTGATGTAAAATTCAACTTTTATGCACTATTTTAGGTATGTCGCGAATTCGCAAAAATGCCACAGAAGCGAGGACGTTGCCACAAAAAAAAAAAACGTACTTCAGTACCACATAACATGTCGTGTGCCACCTCTTGGGTTCGTACACGCCAAATAAACAAAATTATTGAAGATCGAACTAACGTTACTCAGGCGAGAAAGAACGAAGAAGTGAGAGCTCTTGCAAGTGCTTTGCGCTCTACGCCATCAGCTACAAAACAATTGGTTCTAACTTAGAATACCTTACACGAGACGGTGCAAGATTTTTTTTAATTCTGAAAGCTACGTTCCTCATGAGTACTTGACAGCGAGCATTAAAGGCGACACGCGTTTCGTGGCTTGCTTGCTCGGAGGTTTTCCGTATGTCGCGGATTCGCGACACCCGTCAGTAAAGGGTTAAGTGAAACTTTCATCAGTAACAATACGCATGTGCGATATTATGGGCAGAAGATTGAAAAGACACCTGTAAAGACGACAAAGAGGAAGGCACTCACTGGGGGCAGAAGGCACCTGCTGACGTTCGAGGCCGATCAGTTTCAGAAGACGGTCTGATCTTTCTGGATGTGCAGTCCACAGAGCCAGGCGACGTCATCTCGGCGCTGTGCTGGTCCTGTTTTCCTGCTTGGCGACCGGCCCTGGGACCAGAGGAGTTACCCGCCATCGCGGCATCCATAGAGTTAATATAACAGACTCTAGAGGCAAAGCTGAGCCGATAAAGCTATAACCACCCGAGCAGTGACATGTTCGTACGTCGTCATTGTTGCAATTACAATAATTTACAGAAACGCTAAATATGGCGCTTGAAAACACTCAGGTTCTCGCAATATAAAACCTAAACAAGCGTGTTCACGTATTATAAACGGACGGAAACTGTTTGGTGTTTATATAAACTACTTTTAGGAAGGATACAATGCAATTTACTGCGCGCGAAAAGGAGCGTTTGCAGTTTTGTTTACTAGATGACGCCACCATTCTGGTATCTTATCAAAATTTGAGCGCGTGGCCATGCGGCGTGTGGCCGATTGCGCCGGTTTGCTTGTGCGTGTTTTTTGTTGCCATGAGCCAACAACTCGACTTTATGTGACAGTCTCTTACTGCAATGCAACACAGAGCCATGATACAGAAGAAAATGCCAGGGGTTATTGCAGCATACAGTGGCGAGTGCGAGTGGACTTCACCCGAAAGCTGAGTATCGTTCCATCATGGCGGCACCCGAGTGGTTATAGGTTTTAATGCATGGGCCCTATGGGGGAGCTTTTCCTCTAGAGTCAGTATATTAACTCAATGGCCGCAGCCGCCCGAGGATGCTGCCCAAGTTCCAGTGTGCTGCTGGGCGCTGTTCCGGCTGCCGTTCCTGGTAGTGGATTCGGGTTCCTTGAGCTGCAGGGTGAGCATAGCAGACAGAGCTACGTAGATAGATCTAATTGCTGCTACAGCAACCCGACGCCGCGCTGTGTCGTGGGAAGACGCCTTCTGATGTCATCTCCGAGCCAGGACAAGGCATCGATGGAGAAGGCAGCGTCAACACGTATCGAGATTCTACATAAGCACGGCGAGAGACATGTTTGTTTGTAGAGACAATGTATAGTGTACTAGTCAGGTCTGTATTATTAAAACTATTTCAATAGTAGTTGCTGTATATAGTTGTGTGGACAATCTGTATATATATACTTACTTAATATTTGTATGTGTGCACTCGAGTCAATTGTGTTCCTTGGTGAGCGGTCCTGCACCCATATCCCATATAGGGAGTTTTCGAATAGGGGCCCCAAAAGTTTTGGGGCCCCGAAGAAATAGCGAACGAGGCCACTGCGCATGCGAGAAACACAAACAGCGTTTCGGATTTGGATTGGGGACGCTATTCCTCGAATTAACGGGAGCCCCAAAGCCTGCCCCAAAAAGCTTTGCGTCAAACACTCATGGCGGCACGCACTGAAGTAACGGTCTTTGCAAAATATTGCAAAAGCCTTTTGGAATATTGCAAAAGGCATTTTTATTTGATCACAGGTGTTAAGTGGTAACAAATCTTCGTTTTTGTTACATGACTTGGTGTTTGCAGTGATTTGAATGCATGACAGACTTCTCGACGTTCGAAAGAAAGAAAACAAAAAGGGTCGGCGCTGAAAGGGTGAAGGTGAAGCCAAGCCAAGTAATCGAATATCTGGCCGTTTAGCAGCCCCGTTGTTGCAATGTCTGCCTTTCACGTGCTACTAGCTGCAATATAGGCTGTCCGTTGCCGTTAGCGCTGTGACACGCAACATATTACACGACCCTTTGCTTCTCCCTGAACTGAAATGGTCACAGATAGATCTTTTAGCATTGGAAGTGTTAGGCGAGAGAAGACGTGATCCACTTTCCGCCCGTGGTTTGCTGAACATCGACGCCATGGACAACGGCATGTTCAGAACATGTTTCCGTTTCGAAAAGGAGGACACACGGAAGCTACTTGTCGCCTTGCGCATTCCCGAAAGGGTTGTGACCACTCGGACAGTACCATCACCGGGGACGAAGCGCTTTGCATTACCCTACACCGGTTGTCTATACAAACTGACGGAAAGACCTTGAGGACTTTTTTCGGCCGACATAGCTCGACAATATCGTCCTTGACGACAGAGGTCTTGAGACACATCGATGTGAAGTTCTTCCATCTGTTGGACGATGTAAAGAGCCACAGCTGGCTCACTATCGACACGCTGGAGAACTTCTCGAAAGTAAGAAGCAATGAGAGCGGAATGAAAGCTGCATTTGTGCGAGTTGGAGATTGTGGTATGGCTGTTAACTTCTTTTTCAGGCCATTTACGCTAAAGGAGCCCCACTTACAAACTGTTGGGCTTCATTGACGGCGCTGCGCATGCTTATATACCCACCCACTAGACAGCAGCATTTGTACTTAAGTGGGCCGTAAAAGTTCCATGCGCTGAAATATCAGGCAATGATGTGCCCGAATGGCATCATTTGCCCAATGGGTAGATGTTATCCAGGCGGCGAGCACGATGCTGGTGAGTAAAGGGCAGTTCATAAGCCTGGAAGTTACATTTCCTTCCATGTTCGCATGGGACTATCACGTACACACAATATGAAATAAAATAGGTTAAAATTCCTAGACGAAGGACTTCACACTATGTATTGAAAGAACGTGCCTTAAGTTTACTTATGTGTGTACATTGCTGTTTTGTGTATTCTTTGGTGTTTCCTTTGTGGAGCTTTCTGTTTTCAATTCTATTTATAGCTTTAGTGCTGATCCCTGCTGAACATCCATCTTGTGAGATGGAAAAATGAAATTACGTTAAGTAAGCAGGGGCATTAAAATCCTGCTAGGGCATCTCGCCTATTTTCCTGCTACTTTTATATTCTCTAACACGTCTGCCACGGTGGAGCAGTAGTTAGGGTGCTTGGCTGCTTACCGGAAGGTCGCGGGTTCGGTCCCGGCCACGGCGGTCGCATTTCGATGGAGGCGAAATGGTAGAGGCCCGTGTACTGTGCGATGTCAGTGCACGTTAAAGAACACCAGATGGTCGAAATTTCCGGAGCCCTCCACTACAGCGTCTCTCATAATCATATCATGGTTTTGGGACGTAGCATTTCAGATATTATTATATATTCTTTAATACACGTGCACCAAATGTTTTATCAGCAGGCGTGGTGGTGCTAACGCGGCTTTTTATTTCACTTTTTTTTTCAGGCAACTTTAGCAATAGCCAGGCGTACGCGAAGCTTGAAAAGCTCGTGCAGGGGCAGCCACCACTGCTTTAACGAGGACCCCGCTTACCCACTGCGGCCACTACTGTTGAAGCCTTACGGCGGTGCATCATTGACACCAGAGAAATGCGCCTTTAACAAGGCAATGAGCAGCGTTAGGCAGGCCGTGGAATGAGATTTCGGCAAGACTGCTGGGCTCTTTGCATTGTAGATAAAAAAAAGAATTTCCGCCAGGATGTACGAAGGATGTATGAAGCGAGTGCATAGCTGGCAGACAGTCACACTTGTCTGTATGGCGCACAGGTCTCGTACTACCTTTACCTGGAACCGCCATGCTTGGAAGTGTATTTAAACACCCGTTAATTTTAGCGCTTGCTTATTAAAACAATAAAGTCTGTAACACAACAACACTGTTTTTATTCATCTGCCTCTCGGAATTCTTGTTAGTTCGCCTATTTCACTACTGAGCTTATCGAACACCTGCTCCACATGCTTAACCAAGTCTAGGTGTTCCTGTTGTCGATTGGTCACCTGAAATATGCGATTTCTTCAGAAAGCGTCAGCTTGTGCTCCTCCAGATCAAGCCACCTCTCTTCACTGTCCACTTTTCTTTTTTCGATTTCGAGCTTCTGTCGGAGCTCGAATTCATGCGTTTGATGCATAGTCAACAACTGCAACCCCATGATCTGGAGGCCTCTGATTTCTGCAAATTTAGGCAAATGAGGCAATCCAGGAAGTCGGTTCACATAGGCATATCACGTGTCATAGATAGCTCATTCGATAAACTCGGAACACAAGCCCTCCACTGATGCTATCGCACACCAATAAGAGATGACCTATTTTGTGCTTCAGCAGGGTGATCTTCAAGGATTGATAGCATATCGCAGCCGTCGCGTGGGTACGGACATTTAGTGTGACAACAACAAAAAACATATTTTGGCACTGCTATCAATACAACAGTTCAATGTAAAGCACTCTGCCCAAGCTTTGAAGCTTTGAATACTGGTGGGCATGGGTGGTTCAAATTTTGCAGGCTACCATACTGCAACGCGCGTTTCCTGCTTCACCTTTGCTCTATTCTGTTCACGCCCACAAAGACTGTCAGCAATACTACGCGCAAACCGCGCCTTGGTGTTCCGGAAGCTTCACGATTAGTCAATCGTTTTGTTAAGATTGCGCGCACACAACACGCGAACACTCGAGCGTATTCCACTGCTTGCGCGACGAACAGTGATAAGGCTGGAAAGTTCGATGCGTGATCCAACGACGATCAGTTTATCGACGGCCGATGCTCTTTTCGCCGATATCACTGTACAGCGTGCCTTGCTTGCTGTAGTTCGAGTTTCCATTTTCTGGCCACAAGTTCGGCCGAATAAAGAGTTTCATCTTCAACACAGGGACTGCTGCTTTCCCCAACGTCACGACCATGTGACAATATGCTACCTTCAACCAAAACTCTCGCTTATGTGTGGTAAAGAAAACAATCATTATTTTCACCTCGCTTGTTGTACAGACAGATGGTGTGCCATGGCCATGACTCGCAGTACAACAATGTCGTAAGTAACTTTTGAGAGATGTGACACTTGTCTGAAAATAACAGTGAAGGCAACCATTCACGCGTTCATACCTACATACCATGTTTATTTTACATGTACTGTTCACATGCTACCAGTGTGCGAGCAATATAAAGTATTGGGCTAGTTGGTTTCGAAAATTGTGAAACCAAGTAGACGAATGTGCTACATTTATACTCTGCAGGGACATCATGTCCATTCGTATTGTTCCTCATGGTAATATTGTACCATGTTGCGGAATGGCATAAAGAGTCCAATATTTACCTCTACTCGTCGTTATGAGAGCCTGTTGCCTAGCTGCAGGGGGGTGGTTGTGGCTGCCGCTGTTGCTGCTGCTCTTGTGACACCTCCTCCTCGTAGCGCTGCTCTACAGTAAGGTCAACAGCAGCGGGACTGCATGGGTCGGTCATTGAGAGGGGAAGACGCGCAGTATTTTGTCCTGATTGTAATGCGTAATGTAAAGCAGGAATACGGCAAATAATAGCACACAAGCACATTTCATTACAACTCTGGAACATAGGGAACCCACCACAAGAGAATAACTTTTTATTACAATGTTACAAGGCAATCAAGATTCCCAACTAATGTAATGAATGAATAATTTGATCGACATGGTAATCACACTTTGATAGTTTATTTTGTGTGTTTTAGGTAATGTGGAATAGTAAAACGAACTTACTTGTTGGCTTTTACTCACAAATGAAGCTTTCGCACTGTTGTTGCAATGCAACTTCGTGCATCGTCAACTGAAAACCTCAAAGATGAGTTATGTCCATACATGATCATGCACCTGCTGCTTGGGTTCACTGAAAATTATTGCTTTTCATTACTTTCACTGTACAAAGCAATAGAGTCGGTAGGCAGGGCACAAGTAGTGCTTCATTTTTTTTTTCAGCTTTTGCAAGTGCGCAAGCACGTTAATACTGCGGGAGGTACTTGAAGTGTCATTTTTATTCTCGAGTGCCACACTTAAAATCGCGAACGCGCGAGATTGCGCACACATGGTTATGACCTTGAAGCAACTGATCAATTTTAGGGAGATGTGGGGCTTTGCTGGTGCACTTACCTTGACCTCCATCTGCACGCGCTTCTTTTTCTGGCATCGTCGTAAGACAGGCAGCAGCTGCTGGCCTTCTTTTGCGGCCAGAGCTACCTGAACTTCTAGGTGCTTCTTTGGGAGGTAATTTATGGACCTGACATAATCAGAGAGGTCCTGCAGTATTCGCTCTTTCTCAGCGTATTGTTCTTCCGTTCCCGACCTGCAAAGCAAAATGCGTGCACGTTACATCAGGCCTGCTGCTCTGAAACGTGTCGCTAACGTCTTAGCTACATTGACGAAAGGTGTTATGAAAGAGTGCTGCTACGACGAACGATCGTGAACATGAGCACGGGATTAAATGCTAGCTGTGCGGATAATACATCAAAAGTCGTACTTACTTTTTTTAAATTTCTCGTGTCTTCTTGCTTCCAGTAAAACGATCAAGACATCGGCACGATCTCTCAGGCCTCTGAGTGTGAGCTCCCGGCCGAGCACACGTTTCAAATTTGCAATCTCTTCAATCCACTTTAGGTCGTCGCCAAAGCACTTGGTCGCTGCCACTTCTCCTAAAATGGCTAGGTCCTCCTCTGTTCTGAAACATCGCCTGGGCTTTTTCGCCCAGGCGCCGCGCTTGGAGGTGCCGCCGCCGACACGCCGCCACCGCTTGTAATAGGGGCTGCCATCTTGAAAACGCTCGCACGTTCGTCCGCTGCGCACGCTTCGCTGAGTGAGCGGCTCGCTCCGTGAAGCCGCCGGTTTTTACAGCGGACTGCGCATGCGCAGTGCCCCTCTCCTGCCGCCCGCTGTGCCTGCTGAGCCGAAATGAGCGGGTGAGCGGCTCGCTCCGTAAAAACGCAGCTACTTCTAGACCGCCGTGCAAAGATACCTGTATATAAAGCACAAGAAGCAGTTCGTGCCATGCCCGATGGGAGCAGTTTATGCCATTCCCCTGTCATGTGGCAAGAAGTACTATGGGCAGACGGGGTGATGCATTAACGTCCGTCTTAGGGAGCATCACACCGCTGTCAAGAACTCCGTTAGCACGAACCTGCCTGCGCATTGCAAAATGTGCCATTGAGAGCCAATGTTTTATGAAACACAGATATCGTACAGAAGCAATAGCTAAATCAATCGCCATGTCCTGGCGCTATTTGGCCAATAAATGGCCTTTGCGCCATTAAACAACATATATAATCATAAATCAATCGCGAGATTGTGGAAGCTTACCACATGCATGTAAACCAGAGCGCGTGCATCAGCCAGACCTCGATTACTCTGCATGATAAAGAAGTCCAATTTTTGAATGCTACAATCAGATGACACCTTGTCACGACATGTACACGCCATGTGATCATTTTTTGTGCTTATTAAGCATACGTGTGAAAGAAATAAAAACAGTTGTCAGTCAGTGCTTGTGTGTGTCTGTTCCTCGTAATCATCGGTCCGGGTCGCGCTGCCCACAGCAAAATTATGTAATAAGTAGGGGTCGTTGACGTATTCGACCAACGTTTGACTAAAGCTTGCTTAGTGATAGTTGTACATATGTAATGGTTGGGATATCATTTTTAAAGTGCTCAGGCAGCACTGCAACGACCAGTGGCTTTGATCCGAGAGGACACCTGTATAAAGTCTCTTCGGAGGTAGTTTGAAGTACTGGCGTGGCTCTATAGTAGAAAAATCCACTTCATTGCAGAATGCTTGCCTTTGTTGCCAACTCGACCCGTCCCCATTATTCTTTGCTTAAACCTGAAATTTTACCCATTGACAGCACCATCGACGCTGGCACAACATTTTTCGAGACACTGGCCCATTCACCCTGTCGCGTGAAGACGCCGGACGTCTGGGTTGATAAGAACTGCTACACCTGCGGCGCGTACCCGCATACCACAGACCGCAGTATGTGGGAAGTTGCTACACGTGCATGGTGTAAAGGAAAGTCGCGTTATTCATGTCATGACCTGCGAATCGTGTTTGTCATGCGCTAATGTGCCCCTATGCCAATTTTCGTATCTATAAATTTAAGTAGCAAACCATGCAAATGAGTTCTGCGGAATCCCGCAAGGTGGCGGAAGGCTTAAGAAAGGGAAAATACATGAGCGCCAAACCACATGAGCGCCAAAGCGGCTCGATAGATAGATAGATAGATAGATAGATAGATAGATAGATAGATAGATAGATAGATAGATAGATAGATAGATAGATAGATGAACGTGCTTCACAAACAAATGCTGCGCATTTATTACTGCATTACTCGGCTGCATCCACTCTCGTCTTCATTTGCGACGCCTACTATATATGAGGTCCAGGTGGCCATTCAACGCGACTAAAGCCCTACAGCCGCACCTGTTTAAAAGCAGTGTCTATTTATGTAGCATTTTATCCCATGTTATATGTCACGTGCACCCTCATCTGTAAACACAATTTCATGTGTTGCAAGGCAACAGGCGAATCGCACATCACAATAGAGTTGCTTGATTGTGATCTCAATATCGCACAATTCTTTGCTTGCTTGCAGCGAAATACGCAATTTATTCTTGTATACTTAGGAGTGCAATTTATAGTAGCAACTCTCGTTGTTTTTTGTTACTCTGTTATGATTACCTACAACTCGTATTGGGCACTGTGTAACTACCAGGACGCACATGTACTTGGGCACGGTATTGGTTAATACCGTTCAGAAAGGTCTTTAGAGCTCGAAGTTAGTTGTCTCATAAACCATGAAAAGCGTGCATGATTGTAGCATGCAAGACATGTAAGACACATATAGTTTGCCTATTATGAAATTTCCCAAAAACTTTTCTTGTTGCACGAGGCCGCAAATCAAATGTGTTGTTGCCGAAAACAAGACCACAGATAGCACAACGCTGCTCATTTCTGTAGTTCTTATTATTAGATGATTGTACACTTCTGTTACCGATCGAATCACGAATGCATAATCCGCAAACTAATTCGCAATACCCTCACACTGCTAACCAAAATTTTCAATGAACATGCCTGGGTGGAGGGAGGTGGCGTCCCACAGAGATGGAAAAAGACAAGTATATTGTACATTAATATCGAAACCAGGAAAACCAATGAACCTACAGAACTTGCGCCCCATTTCACTCACTTCGGCTTTGGGAAAGCGGTTTGGGAAGGTAATACAAACAAGATTAAATTATCCCATATAAAAGAACAGACTTTTCCCCGATTCGATGTTCGGGTTCTCACGAAACGTTTGAGCACAAGTCGTATTCGTCCTGTTAAAGGAGGAAGCGCTGAATCTCCCAACCGGCAGTGATGACAAAATAGTCCTAGTGTTAGACATAAAGAAAGCCTTTGACACAATATCGCATACCTTAATCCTAGAGGAACTTAAGAATATTCAATGTGGAGAGCGAGTATATCAATACATACGCTCTTTCCTGAGCAATACAACAGCAACGATAGACCTGGGATCAACTAGATCAGAACCATTTGACATGCCAAACAGAGGAACGCCCCAGAGTTCGATTATTTCGCAATTACTCTTCAACATAAGAATGAGGAAGCTAGCGATAAAGCAAGGGAAAGAAAAGTACCTAGGACAAGCAATTTACGCAAATGACATTACAATCTGGGCACATAAAGGTCCATACGGAAACAAGCAGGATTCTCTACAGAGAGCTATCTGAAAAGATGAGAAATTCACAGAAGACGCAGGGATGAAATGCTCACAAGAAAAGCCTAAGTTCATACGTGTCCGGGCCCCATACTAGAGAAAGCAGCAACGACCACACATAGAGCTGAACCTAAATGACTGGCCTATAAAAAGAAGTGAAAACACAGTGCATATTAGGTATGTGGATCTAGGAGAAGGGCAAGGTAGATCACACCTTAGCCAAGTTGAGGAATACCACGACAAGCGTAGCGCGCTTGACCTACCGAGTAACCAGAAATAAGAAAGGTTTCACGGAAGAAGATGCGAACACGTTAGTGCAGGCTTTTGTCATAAGTCGCGTAACTTACGGTCTCGCGTTCCAGAAACTATCAAACAAAGAGACCCACCAGGTAAATGCTTTAATACGCACAGCATAAAAATTACACCATCTCCCGCTAAAGGGAACCACGTGTAGATGTGAAGCAGCGGGCGCTAACGCTTACACTGGCGGCGGCGTTGACGCTGGCGCTCATCGCACCGTTGCGCAGGAGAGAAAACTGGGGGGGGCGCAAAGCATGCGAGACACTGGGCTAAGTGACATTTGGTGACGGACCACTATGATTCAAGAGATGCTCGGGCGGAACAATTGCCGGCCATTTAGGCCAGGCTAACCCCGCCTGTTGCAACATCACAACCACCACCACCACCACCACCATGCAGTGATGGAGCGGTGTTTCCTACTGGAACATGCCAATCGCTGCTAATGGGCAATGAGAGACAGAAGACTCCGACTGGACACAGAGACCCGCAGTCCGCTTTTAGTTAACGCGCACGCTGCGAATTTTTATTGTTCAACAACGCACAGGAGAAATCTCCAACCGGCACCACCTTGCAGGTCAAGATCCACTGCCATATATACGGGGTGGCCATTGAACGGTTGTGCGGCGTGAGCAGTCGGTTTTTTCAACCAAGAAACTCGCTAGCAGACGCTGCTTGCGTCGGCGTCGCGAGACGAGAGAGGGGGAGGACGCGCATGCGCAGTGGGGAGTGTGGACGCCCCGGGCAGGATTGCCTAGAGGAGAGAGGAGGGAGCGTAGGAGAGGAGAGAGAGGGGGGGGACGCGCATGCGCAGTGGGAGTGTGGACGCCGCGGGCAGGGATGCCTAGAGGAGAGAGGGGGGGAGCGTAGGAGGGGAGAGAGGAGGGGAGGCGCTGGCGCAGTGAGGGTGTGGTTGCCGCGGGGAGTGATGCCTAGAGGAGAAAGAGGGGGAGAGGAGGTTTTTATTTTTTTTAAAGGGTTTGCGCATGCGCAGTAAGGGAAGCCACGCGGCACACCACCACTACCACCGGATTAAGCTTCGCCATAAGATGCTTCACATCTAAAAGCAGCCCTAAGACTACCACACAATACAAGCACAAAAAAAACTTGAAGACCTGAGAATCTATAACACATTTGAAGAGCACGCAACGTCAGTTATTCTCACGCAGCGGAATAGACTCAAATCAACACAGCAAGCAGAGCCTTACTACAAAAGCTAAGGTAGCGCCTAAGACCGCAATATGGCGGAGAACAGACACTTCTACCCCACGAGGGCAGAAAACACATAATGGCCTCTCCCGTTCCCGAAAACATGAGTGCCAAATATCATACGGGCAGACGAGAAACCAGGGCCAGAGCTTTGCAAAGGCAGTTCGGACATAATCAAGACGTGTACTACACAGACGCGGGCAGCATAGTCAAAGACAAATCAATATAGCACGATCACAGAAACCATACGAACTGCCTCAGTTAGCACGGTGGAGTCGGCAGCTATAACATTCGCCGTACGAGATGCCGAATTCAAGACCCAGGACGCCCTAGTTATCTGGGACTCGCAGTCAGCATGCCGTCAACACATGACCGGAGCTGTGTCGAAAATCACTGCTAAAACCCTAGGAGCACGCATGGAACAAAATCACGCTGTCATTTGAGGTCCTGCACACGCAGGCCTAGAGGGTAATTAGAGGGCAGACTGTATAGCTCGCGGAATTAGTATCCGGGCACCGATCGAGACCCTCGATAAACCTCCGGTCACCCCACGCAACATCCTGGAGGCACAAAAAAAAAAAAGGCAGAACTTCAGCCCACCACACCCCAAACCCGATATCGTGAAGGCTAGGCAGTGACACCGGTCACAAGCTAACACTCACCCCAATCTATTCATACTCAACGAAATCCACCCAACGCAGTACCCGCACACATGTCCGGGTGGTTGGGAGCGGTCATCTCTCACCCACATAGCATGGACGTGTAGTCTCAGGCCACCCAAAATTAACTCGCCCTTATTAGGGAGAAACCCATTCCAGAGTCGGTGGGAGGTCTGGCTCACGAACAAGGATCGGGAGAGCCAAGATTCTCGGCTCGATCCTGCCCAGCGAGTCGCAAAGGCCAGTGGGGCCCTGGACTAGGGGACCCACCCACCTTCGCCCTAATTCTCCCCCGGTAAAATAAATTTCTACTTCTACTTATTATTAAATTCGAAGCATTTCGTAACGAACTGCAGGCACTTTGAGCGTTTCTCTCTAAGCACCTATCTAGCCCCCCTACATCTGGGAGCTCTCGTGATCGCCTCCTTAACTTGGGGTAGACCAAAATTAGTATGGGAGGGTAAGATGGCTTGACGAATATTTCTTGGTGGTCATGACATGAATAACGTGAAAATATTGTCGCTTGCATCATCAAACCCTTTCCTCCAGGCATGTGTGGCACATACCCGTATAGCACGGGCCGTGATATGTGCCACAGATTATTGACAGTCTATATCTACACAGGAACGGCGAGCCCGTGCTATGCGCCACAGGTTATTGACAGTTTATATCTACCCAGGAACGGCGAGAACAGACATTTGTAATCTAAATGCGAGAGCGTTCAGATAAATTGACATCGGCATCGTTAACATGACGAATACAAATAATAAATATCAGGGTTCCAGCAGGAATCGAACCCAAGCATTCTACGTGGCAATCATGTATTCTACCACAGAGTCACGCCAGGTCTCGAAATCGCTTTGTAAAAAGACCCTGTGCAGGCGTAATGTTGGTGGAAAGCCAACTGTGGTTGCAGTGGTGCCTTTATAATTTTATGAATATTACATATGCACTCCTATGATACAGGTGTCCTGTCCTGTTAACGTGAATTGTATACTTAAGTGCCATTCACTGAAACTGGTCTACGTAGCACTATCCAGGACTAACAACCTAATAATGATAATAATATTGAGGCAAAGAAAGCATACGGGGCCTTATTCAATCATTTAAATAAATTCGACTAATTTTAAGCGGTAACTGTGGGTACGGCTCGCGACCGTGGGAATATTGCTTTCATCAAACTTGATTTTTCTATTCACACCATTCGTATGCTTCAAACAAAACTAAAAGACATAGCTCAATATTTGAACGCTGCTCTCGTAAACTAAGGGTCATGAGTTCAAACTTCGATGGCGGCATTCTTTCGTAGCGATTAGTGTAGGTTAAAACTTTTGCAAAATGCAGCTCCACTACTGTGAAAGCTCAGTAAGTGCGTCGCAAGGGTACCCAGCGATTCCCGTTCTTAGGATTCCTACTCCTCCGTTGACCAAACCGTCGGTGACGTCAGTATTTATGGTAAAACACATCTCGAGCTAGTTGGTCGTGCATACCGAGGCGAAAACAGCACGCGATTGACGAGGACGGACCGAGAAAAGACAAGGTACAGGCGCTGACTACCAACTTCGCGCTGACTTCAGCGCGAAGTTGGTAGACACGGGGTGACTTCGTCAGCGCCCGTGTCTTGTCTTTCCTCGGTCCATCCTCGTCAAGTGCGCGCTGTTTTCGCCTCGATATTCATGGTGGTAAGCATGTTTCCCCGCCACGAGCAGAACCTTGCTAGGTAGATTCGCAAGCTTGGTGTGTGACCTGTGCACTACCTTTTGCGGCGCTTTATTGATTGCGTGCTTGTTACGGCAGCTGAGATACATGTCGTCTACAGTAAGTTCCACCAGGTCGTTTCTCCCTTCAGCTGTAGCGAAGCAGGCGTCGTAGAAGCACCGGTGGGAGGAGAAAGCGGTCGTTTGGTGAGGTTGTGGTGCCTTGTTTTGCGCTGCGAGATTGTCAGCCACATCTTTGCGGAGCGTTTTTAGTAACCTTAAGTGAATGATTACGATTACTTGTTACGTCATTTTTGTGAATTCTATTATGTTAGACCTAGTTCGGTTATGCTAACCTCGTGTGAGCACTACTGCTTTTGTTTAAAGACTGTGTCACCATTTCCTTTTGAGCGTGATCGTGCCACGTGAGATCTACAGATGGACGACAAGCCGCGCCCCTAAAGTGCTGCATCACGCCCGGTAATTTCAGTAAACATTTAACAGTGAAACTATGGCCCTTATTTGCTTTATTATTGAATCTATTATTCAGAAAGTAACGTTATTTGTGTTTTTAGAGTGCGGTTTATAAATCTAAAATGATTCATCGTTTAACTTTAGAGTCCGTTTAACAGAGACCTTCACCGTTATTTAGACAAGATCCATTCCAATTTTTTTTTGCAACTGATTTTCCTCATCAGATGATTATTATGTTTCATCATAAAAGTGAGTGTATTCGATACAACACAATAAGTTGGCGGGCTAGTTGGTGCAAATACATAGTGCTTTTCTAGCGCAAAAAAAAAAACTCCACCACAAGAAGGAAGACAGGACAAAGCGCTTCTCTCAACTGACATCATTTATTGCGTCACTTCACTCTTTATAACAACCAGATACCGGAAGGACATGCGTAGTGTGCACCATGTGCAGCCAATACCACAACTTTATCAACCGAGTGCACTCATGATAGCGCATTAAAAAAAAGAAAATGCAGTGCAAAACAAGGTTAAGAAAGGAAGACTAATACAGTGAGTACCCAATGACCGCATGTAAAATGCTTTTGATAATTCTAGGGCCGTGGTGTCACCGCTCATATTCAACATAGTGGTCAGTCAAAACAAAGCTTGACATTCACACTTTTTGCAACGTTGAGCTCAATGAGAGATTGTACCAGTCGGCAGGGATCGCTCATATTATTTAAGGCATTCAATGACGCGGCGGCCTGACTGACGTCGTACACTTTGCCACAAGGGAGTGGAATCTTATAGACCACACCTACGCTTCATTCTACAAACGTCAGGTGTTTCTTTTCACATTGCGGCTTTGTATTTCCTTTACAAATACACCTGCACAGCACTGATAGTTTCCGGGGGCGGGGCAGAAAAGGTCTCAGTTTATTTTACCGCCGGTGTATTGGAACGTTGTGAGAATGTCTGCATGAAAAAAAAAAGTTAACATGCAAGGAACTCAAAGATTCAAAATTTCCTGATCGTAGCATTGAAACAGCTACGAGCTCCTATATGAAGCTTTCGACGTTGTCTCCCGCTGTGCGAATAGTCAAAGAAAGTTTAGATATGTTGTCTTCATGCATTGGTAATCATATTTCTATGGAAGCCGTCAACTATTTGCATCTGCAGGTGAGCATTCCTTCTCCCGAGCATTGTCCTAAGCTGCCACCCACGGCATGGCAGGCCATATTGCAGACGTTGGCATCCGGACAGCCATTATTGCCAACTGAAAAATGTAGAAAACACATGTGTTTGGTTCACCAGAACTGCAAAGTGTGGCCGTGAAGCTCCCTATGATTTCTGAGCGATTGTATTGAATCACTACTGGGCGGATTCAGTAAGAAAGTCAGTGCATGTGCGCCGCCGACCTCCTTCAATTTCACCGTAAAAATATATTTTATTGTTCAAGTCCACAGCACAACTGAAATTATCTTAGTTTGACAAAAAAAAAGTTTGCCTTAGTCAAAAAATTTGGCAGGTCCCACGTCTTGTGGGAAGTTGATTCATATGAAGCACTCGAAGAGTAATTGCCGGTGCTGCATTTTATGGCTTTGAGCCAAGAAATCCGAGGTGGATAGGCTTGTTTTTATAAGTGTAGTAGATGTGTGCACATTGTGGGCTTACCAGAAACGTCGACTACACAGGCGTTTAAACGGTAATTTATACACTGACGTAACGTCAGTACTCACGTTTGACCACAGACGTCAGTATCATAGAAACGAAGGGCACTTTACGGTGCGATGATGTGATTATCATAAATAACATTCGTTAATGTGTTCCTCCAGGGTCAAGCAACACTTTAATATAGATTGCTGAATCATAAGAATAAAATTTATTGTTTAGTAGGCTGCTATAAAAGCGGAGCCAACACTGCAACCACAGTTGACCTTAACCCCACATGACACCAGTACTATAGGTTTACATATGTAATGTTTATTGCTTTTTATAAAATTAGAAGCCAGCCCTGGAAGCCGAATTGACGTTGCACCGACATTACGCCTGCATAGGGCCTTTTCGAAAGCAGTTTAAAGACCTGGCGCGGCTCTGCGGTAAAATATCCGACTGCCACGCAGAACGCTTGAGTATGATTCCTGCTGGGATGCTAATTTTCATTATTTGCGTTCGTAGGGTCAACGCTGCCGATGTCGGTTTTTTATAGCGCTCTCGTATTTCAATCGCCAATGTCTGTTGTCTCCGTTCCTGGCCATATATAAACTGTCAGTCACCTGTGGCGCATACCCGCAAACCGCGGCCCGTGGTGTACGGATACGTGCCACACGTGTTTGTAGAAAATGGTCTGATGACGTACGCGGCAATATTTTCAGGTTATTCATGTCATGACCAGACAGCCATATTCGTCAGATCCCTGACACATTTTTTTTTGCATGGTGAACGAAAACTGTATTTTACCTACGACTTACCGCAACTGTGTGAGTCTCATAATAAATAACGCAGCATTTATTTCAGCAAGGCAAATGAGAAAATTATCAGTACAGCTAAGCATTATCTTTTCAAAGCGGTAGCAGGTATGCGCTTCGGCTCTGTGGCTTCCACAGCGCTGTCAAGAAAAGTTGTCGCCGAGTATAGCAGACCAAGTGTAAGCACTGAGATGGTAGAGCCTAGCTGCGAGAGGTAACACATGGGATGGCACTGAAATAAAGCTTTTATGACCGACCCGTTCTCTTCTTCGAGGCGATGCCTCCAAAGTTATTTCAGAAAGAGAGCCGAAGAGGACGACCCACTAGAAGGCGCTTTAGAGGGAGACCCATTACATCGCTACAATATGTATATCTTGCTTACGCGCTACATGGCCGGCCCCTGTCCATTTCTTACTCTTGGTATTGACTAGGATGTCCTTAACATCAGTTTGTTCCCTAACTCATTGTGCTCTCTTCCAGGCTCCAGGCTCCTTCCAGGCGTCTGGTTAACCTCCTTGCCTTTCCTTGCATATCTCTCTCTCTCTCCAGGCTCTTATGGTTACACCTATCGCTCGACATTTCTAAAATATGCTTGGAGCGGCAGCTTGCACACCCTTTAGTCACTGGCAGACCCCCCTTCATGACTAAAATGGTTACTACTAACGCTGCTAATACTACTACTGACGTCGCTGCTTACTGTACTTGGGTCTCGATTCTTACGAAGAACATTCACATCGAACTCTAATATTTAATGTGTTTTGTACTATTATTGGTTGCGATGCCTGTCCTGATAAGCGAGACTGCCTCGACTATAAAACGTTCACGTTATTGGCTCACTCGTGCTATTACATAATGTACTTACTCTCCCAGGCGAATGAATCGTCCCTTTGCGCCTCGGTTCCAAAGCACAGCGCCAGATATGCTGCATCAGGAGCAATTCGAATTAAAAAACAACTCTACAACGAATGTTTTTGAGTTACTTGAACTACTCGATTCTTCAACGATAGCCATCCACAACAATCTTTTCGCATTAGTTTGTGGATAAACAATAGAATAAAGAACGCTCCCAATTTCCCTGCGAGATATCACAGGAGGACAGCCCGTGCGGGTTCCTTTCACTGGAGTCATCAACGTCGGCAGCCCTCACGTGGTTTCACTCGCACGTAGAAGATAAACGCTGGCGATATTATCACTCTTGAACGTTATACGAATCTTCAAAACGACGGCAGCAATTCACCTGGAGTGTCCGTACGATAGGTATCGCCAAAATAACTTAAAAGCCCCCTCCGCTTCCCACATCGACCGTCTAATACTTTGCTATGGTTGAATGTCGCTATTTTTGATGTCATTCTTGGCTGAGGAAGCAACCGCGTTCATTTCAAGGTCTCGGAAAAAATGACTCGCCCGGTTCCTTATGAACTTGCCTTAGACGACTGGAAGGCGAAATCGATCCGCCTTTGCATTTCCGTCGGCTGTATTATTCCTGCCGTAAATGTTCCAGCACCAAACGTGGTTTTGCACTGCCTCCGGCATCCGAGGTTTTCGGAATCTTTGGCACCTTACGTAATTTTGCATTGCCTCCGTGATCGGACCATCTATGACCAGGCGACTGTGTCGTGTGATGACGTCCTCATGTGACGTTACGGGATGTGACGACACCATGATGTCGATATTGGATCGTGATGACGTAACAAGCTTCGGCAAACCTTGGCGCCATGATGACGCTTAAGAATGGCGTCTTCGCATGACGATGATTGTTTGCGTAACTCGTGCTGATGCCGCCGCGCCAGCGTTTACTTTTCGCGTATGAAGGGGCATCCAAGGCTTGCTCACTAATACTTTGTTTTCTGGCCGCATTCATTCGACATATGCTTTTTGTTTAGAATTGGAACTCTGATAACGACGATGCCTGAGTCGTTAACAAATATTGCTTTTCTCACTCTTTGCTTCATTGTAGCTTCATTGCAAGTATTGCTTCATTGTTGGTTGAGGTTGTCAACATTTTTGCAGCAAATGTTCATACGAAAGGCGGTCCTCGTCCTGTACAGATTGCCTTTAAAGTATTCACTAGGTGTTACCTAGTTAACTAATAACTAGTTAACTAATTAGATGCACCCGCCAGCTAATTTAGGGGCCTGAGATTGCTATATGGGAGTAACAAAAACATAATGTAACAGCATGCACGACCTAGTATAGGTTATAAAGCATGTGTAATGAAGGTATTGTTACGCGAGCGCTACTTTCACTTCAAAAGAAACCATCAGACAAAGTAAAGGCGCATTAACCATGAAAACAAAGACAATTAGCTGGCAAAGAGCTCATTGTGGCTGACAAACTTCTCGTTGATAACTGTTCGCGACAAAAAAAAAAAAATTGGCCACGTATCTGCGTGCTTCGCTGCAAATGTCGTCGAAAGACGATAGTCTTGTGCCGGCTGTACTACTATGTTTTGCCTTGCCTCAGACAGCGCCTACTCTACGTTGAATTGGCCGCATCTGGCTGGCATTGATAAAATAGAGGAGGCGCTGCGCGAGATATGGACGCCATCGAAAAACATGAGCTTGTGCTGAACCAAGGGCCACTGCCAGCTGCAGCACTTTATCGTCGGCACAGGACTTTTTCGTGCAAAGCGTCGCAGTTCCGTGCACAGCGTCGCATTTTCAGCGCAGCCTAAAAAACACTAGGGTCTTTAGAATTGCGTACCTTTGTATTTTCTAATAAAAGAACACACGTCCTACACTTACGTATGAATGTTGCGCCTCAGGAATGCGTAGTATTTGCTTTTTGATCGAATATGTTCACAAATATGAACGCAAAGACCAGTTCAAGATGGCTGGGCGTTCAGAAAATAGTTAAACTTTGGCCGAGTAGCTGAATCGGGTTACGGACAGACAGACAGACAGACAGACAGACAGACAGACAGCCAGCCAGCCAGACAGCCAGACCAAAATTTTTGCGTTGAAGTATCCCAAGAAAGTCTATCGTCTTTAAAATTACATAATAATGCGCAACATTTCTTTATTTCACCACACCATTCTCGTGTTTCATAATTGCTTCAAGGAGAGCCTATATAATAATGGCAGTGTTGTAATATGAGATTTCAAAACACTTGGCTGAGTCCACTCATATGAGCAAACTTCAGGACTCTGAGAGCTTTCCTAGAGTTCAACAATGTTTGATTATCGACAATGATATCACAACATAATGTTAAGGTGGCATAATGAATATCTTACAGCTGCATTCTAATAGCCAAACTTACGATGATCCTCTCTAAGAAAAACATAATACAGGCGTTACCTCTAGTGGATTCGTTAGATTTATCCTAAATAGGCGAACGGAAAATACACAGCCTGGAATATTTGTAGATGTCACACCAGACAACAAAGCTGCGAAAATGACATTGAATCCCTAGGAACCTGGTCCTGCTCGTGATAAAATAGAAAGTTTCATTGCTTTCTCACTGTCCAGGCAATTCTACCAACACTGCCACTGTCACGCTGTACGGGAGGAGAAACATGAATTGTTAAACACGTTACGCAAGCTATTTAAGTTACAACTGCACAAATTATGCACCAACATCAAGATTAATTTTATAACTTTTTTATTATTGTTTCGATATCTTCCGAAGCTGCAGAGTATCCATGAAGCGAGCTGTTTTTAACAAGTGACAGAATCTGTTTGCAGGTATTGGCAAAAATATAATAAACAATCTGGTTTCAATTATGTAAATGTGCTGATACTAAGTCAACCAAGTGTGAATTTCTACATAAAATACGACATTTGGTTTTGGTTAACTACAGCACACTTTACACAATATACTTGATACGAAATTCACAAAAAAATCAATCGGCTGGGTTTGCTTCAACTCGCTGTGGCTTTGCATTGCACAACTCATCTGAGTCAAGGTCAGTTTTATGATTCGCGCCGTGATGGCCACGTTGAGATGATAGCTCTTGCTGAAAAGTTCAGGCGAGATTGTCTAGGTGCAAATTACCAAATTCGATGTGCTCCGGATTGCCTAATCTCTGAGTGCTTCGCAATGAGTGGTATTGGCAAGGCAAATTTTAAAACGTATTAGTTTTTTGTATTATTTTTGCTTCAATATCAAATTATTCAAACGGGTGTCACGCTGCCTTCTACAAGACCACTGCACGTTATGTACTGCAACGTTCAAATAACTCGAGCAGTTTCTATACAGTAATATAGTAAGCACCATTCACAGGCTCAGAAGTTCATATCTGCTTGGGAAACGCAGGAGCACCAAACCATTCGCCGCGTACTTTATCCCATATGCGTTTATTTGCTGGCAAAGTCCTTTACATCTACACGAGTGTACTATTCCAATGTCATTTTCAATTAGTTTCACTTCATAATTAGCGTTAGTCTTTCTGAATGACTCTTCATTACTTCCTAATGATTTTCATTCGTTTCTTTACGTCTACTTACTCTATGTTACTCATTATTTACTCTCAGTCATTTCTTATTTAACTTTGGGGTCCTTTAGTGGCCGTTAGCTGTTTTGTATGACGAATGGAGCCACGAGGCGATATGGTTGCTTGTTGCTTTGCTTGATTCCTTGAACCTGTGTGTGACGCTGAAGGTTACTTTTCAGTTTCATGAAGCTTTTAATACTTTAATGAATACATGCCCCGGGCATAAACAGGAAGTCGCGAGAAAGAACCGATATAAACGAACAAAAGAAATGCTCTTTTCACCACCTTTTAGCGGATAGAGCTTTAGTTCAAGTTCAAGTTCAAGTTTATTGTTTTTCTCAAGGTATTACACAACAGATGAAAGTATACAGAAAGAGGTCCCATAGTTAAAAAAACTGTAGCGGGACCTCTTGTTATTAATTACAGTAACAAAACTACATATGCAACGGTTGAAAACAGAAATATATACGAAAGTTGCGTATTGCTTACAATGATGAAGAAGCATGTGGTAACACAACATTTCATTGCATAGAACAAACGAGAAAAAATACACTGAAAGGATAGAGTTTACAAAGAAATAATGAAAAAGACAAATAAAAAAGTTAAGAGATAAAGAATCGGTAGCGTTTACAAAGAAACCATACAAGCTTTTAATGATCGTTGGTATGATGACTGTGTAAGTGAAGGTTTTTAAATGAACTGGTAGATCATTCCATAGTTTGACGCTAGAAAAACCAACAGTTAGTTTTCCGTAGTTGCTTCGTGACTTCGGAAGTAAAATGTCATTTTTTGAAGAGAACCTAGTACTATTTGAATTAGCAAGAATGTTTCGACCAATCACATAAAGTAAATGCGGATTCTTAAGCATGCGATAAATGACGATGCCATGATTGTAGGAGATAAGCTTATTTATTGTGAGCAGATTTAACTCGGTGAAAATGGAGGTAGCATGAGCGTTATAAGGAGCCGAAGTGATAATGCGAACAGCATTATTTTGGATGTGCTGCACAGGGGCTATATGACAGTGATATGTGAGGCCCCATGATGCTATACAATAATTTACATGACTGAAGATAAAGGCATAGTACAATGTCAAAAGAGTGTGCCTTTGAAAGTAGTGTCTCGCCTTTAAGAGGACCCTGACGCCGTATGCGATTTTCTTTTTTAAGGAGTTGGCGTGAATATTAAATTTCAAAAATGAATCAAGTTGAATACCTAAAAATGATATGGGGTGGGATCCTATGTACACTGGAACAATATTAGATCGAGGTTTACTGTGCGAATTAAAACCATATATTTTGTCTTTTGTGGGTTCATCAGCAACTTATTTTTTTGACACCAGCAATTGATATTGTTTAGATCATTCATTGGTATGATGTAGTATGATGTGGTATGTAGCCGATATCTCGGTATCAACAACACTTCTGGCAGAATGAAATCATAGTCGATAAGCATTGCCGTCTAAAGAACCGCCTAGTCCAAGCCATCCATATTCATAATGTGAAATGTTGCCTCTCTTCTTCAAAACTGTTCGTTGTGTTTACGGTTCTCATACGCTACTAAAATACCCGAGAAATTGTACACATATGTTTGCTAAACTATGAGCTTTACTTACTTGACACAAGGGTAAGCAGTACGGTGAACAATCTTGCCATTCTGAAGACCAAAATTATATTTGTTTCAGCATTTGCAAGAGATGCTTGGTCTAAAGGTAAATTTTATGGGCCAGAATAGTTGAGCCAAGCACGTTTAGAAACGCTATAATTTTAACGATTCGGTTTAAGCGCAGCTTCCTTCGGTGCGGTGGGATTCTCTGCAGAGAGGTGGTATTCTCGGCAGTGTCTATGCGTTGGCTGTTAGCGTGCCGTGTCATTTATATGCTCCATTGTACGACGAAAGTGACTTTGTACGTGTGTTTGTTAGCGTCCCAAGGTTGTAATCTATATTTTATTTTTGTATAACAATTTATACGACCTTCAGAATCAGCCCTCCATGGCCTACAACATACTTTGGATAGTTTTACGAGATGGCGAACGCATTATCTAGAGAGTGCAAAACGAAAGGAATGTAGCATATCAGATATTGTTTGGTTCTCTTTGACTCGAAAGCAGCTCTTGAATGAAATATGTTATAATCTGAAATTCATACCGTATCTCAGTTGTATCGAGCACTGGCAGGCAAACATAGCGCTGTGAGTGTTCCGGATTGTGAACGCATTTAATTATGCCGGAAAAGAATGCGAGACTTCCTTTAGTGACATGATTTGATAGTATGCACTAGACCAACGTCCTTTTGCTATCAGTACTGGTAGACGAGTACAAAAGAATGTTCTCAACAAACTGCGCAGCAGGGCATGAAACACACAAAGAAGAGAAATACGAGGGCAGACGTAGAACTGGTTTTGCGAAAACATGTTTTCAACCTTAAACAACGTGCAGCAAGGATGACGTGTCACGGTCAAAGTTTATTTACGCAATAAGTAACAAAAATATTTTGTCGTTATGAATTTCGAAAGCAGCATGGAAAGGGTTGCCATCACGTAAATTTAATAAGGATGCGACAGAGAAATGTTGCCATGCCTTTATTGCCAAATTTCTCTAGCGCGATATATCCCAAAGCGTAATTATGAATGTAGTTTCTAATATTGAACGAAAAATAATAGCATTTCAAGGAATCAAAGTAACAGAATAAGTGCAAAACAATCTTTGCCTTTTGCATGGCATTCGTTTACGTCGCAGGAAAGTTTCAAAGAAATCGATATTTTTTTTATATTTTCAGTGCGCCTGAATATAGTTTATCAAAAGAGATAAAATTATACTTCGAAACAAAATTTTGAGCCCTCCAGACTGGGCATATGAGGTACGTTGAAACAGTTTTTCCTTCAAGTTAGACACCAAAATCAATTGTTAGTGTTACCATAAAGCAGTCCAAGATAGATGCAGCGAGACCTATTTGAAGATATCGAGCTACGTGTTGGCCACCTCGTAGCTTAGCTGAGCTGGGTGCGAG